>QFFB01003541.1:0-19545 GCA_003316465.1 Ramaria cf. rubripermanens | reverse complement strand
CCTTTTTAGTGCAGGGTCTTTCAGCATTGGGATCTTATACCCAGTGTGGACGGTTCTGACAGATATGACTGAATTAAAAATTATGTATCTCCTGGAAATATAAATGAATAAATATGGTTTATGGCACAATTTCAAGCCAAGACAGAGTACTATTCTCAGTAATATTTACAAGAATTTAAATATTTTATTTCCCAGGTTATAATGCTATTATATTGAAATCAGGAAACATTGAAACGGTTTTTTGAGCCACTGTATATATTGCAAATTGCTGTAAGGATCACCTGCCCTTCAGACTGTATAATTAATTTATAGTGCTTGCACAGAATACTGGCATCCATGTAAATATTGTCAGATTTTATATTATGCTTGTGAGGCTCACATGAAATATTTTCTATGACACAAGCTCCAGACTTTCCCCTTTTGGGGGTTGCACAATAGGATTATCTGTCTCTGCAGGACAGAGATTTGTGGATGATCAATGGCTTTTAAAGATGTTGCTGACATACCTACTCTTGGGAATGGGACACTCACACCATCTTTCTTACAATGGTGTGAGCCATGTGCTGGTCAATAGACAAGGAAGCACACATTAGAGTGTATATGTTACCAATAATTATTAGCTCAATTGAATGATGTGCCTAATATTTTCAATTCAGTTTGCTAATAATTATTAGTAACATATACACTCTATTGAGATCAACCTGAGGATAAGCACAGGATGTCTCTGGTGTGAAAACATGTCATTGCCGTTTCCGAGCAACTGGTGAGGTATATACATACCTCGCTTGCGAGTATAGATTATAGTCGCAAGGTGGAAACCATCCCAAGGCACGAACTCTAGAGGTGGAGGAATTCTTTGCCGGACAGCTTCCAAACAGCGGAACAAAAAATAGCGACAATTTTAATATATTTTCTGCTTGAATATGTTTGTCCATGATGATAGCTCAACACTTATAGGCGCTACACCGCACACCTCTGTCGCCGGCCGGTCGAACGTCCATGCCACATTGAAAGCACATTGGGAAGGCTGTGATCCTATACTAATCGTCAAGGACTTTCCAAAGGGCTCGTACGTAGACCGGCTACTCACATAAAATATCGGCCGCCCGTTAACAGCGGCTGCGATGCCGGATGCTTCGTACGAAGCCCGGTAACGCTATTGTACTTCTGTTATGTACTTGACTATAATCTCGGACCTCTACGGCGGCCACTGACTAGAAAACGTCAATGGCCTTCCTGTCTGGCCAGCGCCGGAGAGCGGGTAAGAGACTTGACCGATACAGCGGGAAACACAGGTGTGGAGCGAACCATCTGAGAATACCTGTAGAAGAAATGAGGCTGTAGTCATCAGCAAGTGTGATATCGGGTAAGTGGGAATACCGAGGACTTGTGAAGCATGGTGAGCGCATTGTAAACCTAGGCGTTGATCTTGCCCGCCGCAACTTGCCGAATCAGTCCAACGTGTTACCTAAGCCCTAATGCCTTCAATGCGTAAAATAAATAGAGGTTCTGTGCACGACTTAGCAGTCTGCTCTTTCCGCCTGCTCCTCACGACACTCGTCGTCGAGCACGGTCCCATAGGATCTTACCGAATTTCACTTTTCCTAGCTTCTGTCATACCCTTGTGCCATCTCCGTATCGCCAGTACTATTCTGTAATACTTTCACTGTCAAGCCGTTTAGGTTATCCCGTCACACCTCTCTGCCTGCATACACTGGGACTGGAAATATCTATTATCCTTCATTGAAACGTCGTGTTCTAATTCGTTGGACACTGCCGAACCCATTGTGGACGAAAACGGTAAATTGCTTAGTTTGCGATTGCCTGCACCTCACTATTGACTTATGAAGGCTGTTTGACCTTAGGCACTTCTGCTGAGAACTTTCCCAGAGCGTGTAATCTTATTATAACCATCATGTTCGTAATCTTTCTTCAGAGGGACTCCAGCTTACTGTCAATTTCCCCCACCCAATAAGTTTCTGCTTCTAAGTTGTCAGGTACGCTGTGCTGTCTGCTTCCATTCTAGATTTATATACTTAGACCTTCAAATTGAGTAGAGCTCCTGTACTCGATCATTCCGTTCAGAAGGCAGTTTCGTCAGCAAACCCCTCTGTTGGCTCCACTGCAGTTGTGACCACCTGCCAAGCATTAATTGCAAAGCTAACTTCAAGGATTTGCTGACAGTGAGCGATGGATCCTGCCGATTCTCGTAATTTCCGTGACATCGATCTTTGTCTTCCCCCATAGCTTCCTTGGATTATTTTCTAGAAGGCTTTGTATTACCCCTCTTCCGTATACACTCTCCAATCGTCGTCTTTTCTCGGACTATTCTCGGCGTTGGCTGCGCATCGACCTTCGAGCACGTTCATCCCTCGATTGCAACCCAACTGTGAGCTTCCATCACGCATCATACTCAGATTTTACTTACATACTAATCGTAGGTGTACATCTCTTCCAATGTAACCCTAGCATCAATGTGGCTATATTTTGTAAGCTAATCTCAACTTTTCAGTTGTGTCTCTTTCAACAAGAAGGGTAAGCTCGTGCCTTCCACATCATATCACTACTTTGTGTGCTGTTTGCCATTTGTCACATTTCCGCTCATCTATGTATTTTTTGTGACAGCGTCTGTGCAAACTCTTTGCTCTGTGAGTTTCGAAGGGACTTCATGACCAAAATCCACTTACCAGGTGTTCCAAGCGTTTCTTTGTCTTGGCGGTACGTCTTCTCCTCTCCGCCACTAGCATTGGATAGTTTCGTGCTCTCGATCGTTGATCGCCGATCACCTACCCCTCGACGGATAATCATGAAATGAAAGCTTAACAGGCGCTCATGATTGGTTTCTTCCATAGGAGTGTCCTTATAGCATTCAATATTTCCCCGGGACTCTCGAGTTTACATTCCCCCTTCATCGTTGCACAAAAGGTGAGGCAACAACGTCTTGCACAACTTATTCCGCTAAAAATTATATACTTCCTGTTAGTCCCTAGTGGATACCCCATCCCTGTCAAGGCAAGCGGCTGGTGTACGGAGCATTGACTGTAGGTATATCTACCGTGCCGTTTTACATCCAAGGACACCCAGGTAAGCCGCATATTGTGAAGAATTACCTCATCTAGTCTCATTTGTGTCTGTCCGACTGCCGGTCACATAACTGCCCAGTTGATCCCTGGCAACTATTCCACGCCAGTTCCGAGCGGCGACGTTGCATATAACATATTAAAAGCGCACACCCTGCCAATCGAACTTTTGCTTCGATATGCAAATGATGTCCACGTCCTCGCCACGCCCCCAAAGCCCGCCGTGCTCTCCTAACCATGGGCATACACATATACAGTCTCCCGGTCGGATATCCTTCGAAGTCTCTCGTGCACCCCGCAATTCTTTATTTGTTGGGCCACGTTCTAGCCCTGTGTTAACGGCAGCTCCAATCGCCCAACCCATGCCCAACCCACGCCTTGGTGTAGTAGATCTCACCGAATCCCCTGCTCCATCCCCATGTTCCTCTGACCCATCACTTTCACTTTGTCCAACGTCACTTTCTTCAATGTCTCTGGCCGTGGCTCCCCCGCCGACAACTCGACCAGGATCGCTCGCTCCCCAACCTCAAGTGCTCCCCATTCCTCCGTATGTCCCGGTCTTTCCTCCTCCTCCAGTGAATTTATCACCCGCCAGCAGCTCACGCAGACGACCGAAATTTATCATGCCGGGTGATGGGGATGACCGCGAGCAGGGAGATGGGCACGATGATTCGGATGATTCGGACCGTAATTCGTTCTTCTCGGCTGAGGAATTTTTATTGCCGGCAGCGGCTCTCCGCAGCGCTGTAAACGCAGCTGGCAAAGTGTCAGATCCACAGGAGATCCAGCGATCAAATGGCCATGGCCACGGATGGCAACCATTGGAACTGGAACAGGGGCCAGTACTACATACTCCAGAGAATCACGTTGCGAATCTCGTTAACCAAGGACAGGACGCGGCACACGCACTCAGACGATGGCATGCCTTGATGGAGATTGTACACACTGAGGCCGGCTACGTGCGTGACTTGCGCGCTCTAGTAAAGGCATGTGTTATCCATGTTTTCCATATTGCGTATATGTTTCTGACTTGGGTTGTTTAGGTCTATCTGGTGCTTCTCCCCTCGCTGCCACTCTCTGCATCAGCCCAGCAGGCAGTGAAGGAATTGTCTCAGGAAGCATCTGAACTTCTTACACTGCACGAGCGATTCTTGCTAGCCGTCAACAATGCAAGCTCGCTGGTCGCAGATGGCGTGAGTCCCGTCGGGAGCATCGATGAAGCTGTAGGCCAGGTCGCCGGATTATTCATAAAGGAGGTGAGCATCACTGTTTGTTCCCCAAATTTTGCAATCTCGAAGTATACCACCGTCTAGGCTTCGACCTTCGACCTGTATCAGCGTTTTTGTGCCGCACAGCCGGATACTCTTCGTTTGCTTCGCCCGGTGCAGGCTCGTGCAGAGTGGGCAGTTTTCGAGCAGCGATGTGCGGCTGGAGGTGGTGAGGTTGCTCAGCCTGATTTGTTGGTACAACTAAAGGAAGGTAAGAGTGTGGAGTCAAAGGATAACCCAGATGGCATGTCTGGTGCAATTCTAAAAGGTGCCCTTGCGTCAACAATGACTTCGACAGTGTCCTGTCGTCCACCGACCAGGAGGGCCGCCCCACCTCGTACAATATCTCTTATGCCTTCAGCATTCAAGGCGTACGCCTCTACATCGCCAGCGCCTCAAGACCGTGATTTACCTGCTAATATACGAAGGCATTCGTGTGACTCATTAGCGACAGTATTCGGTGCGTCTGGTTTGGGGAATGTGAAGCACAGGTCGGGAACTCTAACACCATCATCCGAGAGTTCGTCGTCCTCGTCGTCCTCGTCGTCAACGGGTCCTTCCACACCGAGCTCTAGGCTGCGATTCCATGACTATTTAATCAAACCAGTGCAGCGCATATGTAAATATCCACTCATGCTGGAAGGACTACGCAGTAAGACGCATGGCGAGATGGCTGATCCTGCCGTAGCAATGGCTGTGGAGAGCATGCGTGCTGTGGCTACGCGTGTAGACGAGGCTAGACGCCAAAAAGAGTCTGCAGCGAGGAGTGCACTCATAATAGACAGAATTGAGCCTCATACAGTACGTGGACTTCCTGCCTTTCTGGTTAGTTAGCACCGCTCACTTTACGCAGATTGTAACAACAGAGTTTATCAGATCGCTAGGAGATTGCCTCCTTGCTGGCTCACTCGATGTCGTGCATCATCACCACGTATTAGATCCGGTGACAACGCCCGTGCGTGTAAGGTACTTGGGCGCGTTTCTTTACTTGGGTGGCTATCTTCTCCTTGTAAAAGTCGACAAGGGGAAAGTGTACCGCATAAAGCACTGGTTTTCTCTGGCACCGTTTGAGTTGGTGGATATTCCCCAAGACACAGGTGATTCAATTGGTGCATCGCTAAGCAATGTTGCTGACTAGATGTTGAGTACAGCCCTCGTGCCATGTTCCTTCAGGTTATCACACTTGGACCATCATTTTGAGATAGCAGCCGCATGCCAGCGTGAGAAAGATCTTTGGATGAGGGCCATCAAAGAGGCACGATTCACCCATTCGACGTGGACCTGCGAGCCCGTCTCGAGTCTTCAGGTTGTGCAACTGGATCCCTCCACTTCTCCCGGTGACGTCAATACGCTGGACAGTGCGGACCCACCTTCTCTCTTAACAGGGTGTTCTTCCTCGTCCAGCATCTCGGACCAGCCCAACCCGCTCGCTGTCCTCCGTCTTTCGACTACGCGCAGTCGCACTTCCTCATCTAACCCTACTATCAGAATATTCTCAATTTCCGATGGCTCCATTCTTCTGAGACGTAGCTCTGGTACGAATCGCATATTTGTCGACCGTGGTCTCGTAGATGTTTTGTCCGAACTCGTGGCCAGCATGCGTAAACAGGCGCAGGCACGAGAAGAAATCCTTTTTCCACCCCCACACTCCTCAGACACATCCCAGACGATCAGTATCGCTGCTAAGAACAGACTCACGAGGCGCGGAAGCATGCTAGTGGCTCGTCCGCGGACTGTCTTCATTCCTGGCGGGGTGGATTCGGAAGAAGATACTGCAGGGCAGCCATCATCGGCAATTCGGCGCTGTAACACCCCCACGTGTCGCTCGCGCATGTCACTACTTCCAGCTTTGAGCGCTCTGCACAGCGAGCCTGAGAGATCCACCAATCTGACCACAGGATCTCCCCGTCCAAAACTCCAGGCCCCCAGACCTCGAGCCTCTTTTGATAAATCCCAGATATCGTTGGGTGTCATGTCGCTCCCTTCGTCACCCACAATCCCAAGCATCCAACAGTCCCAGTCATCCGGAACCGGCGATCTCCCTCATAATCACCGTCGTGCTCGGTCGTTAGTCGGGAGCGTCAGGGACCTAGTGCGTCGCGCTACAACCAGACGCACTCCTGTCCAGCAAGGTGGTGAGACGTGGCAAACGCTTCGATCCCCTGATGATGTAGCTAGCGACGCCGGCGAGTCGACAGAGACAGCCTCTTCAACCGGCCGTCGAAGAGTATCCAGTGCACCAACATCGCCTCCGCCATGTTCTCGGCCCCAATCCACCATCATAGACAGCGCGATTCTCCAGACAAATCTTCAAACTTCCACCACAACTGCATTGAAATCTGTTGACAGGAAGTCTAGCTCACTTCCTCCAACTTCTGATCAATTCCTGAACCCTAGACGTAGGTTCAAAAGTTTCATATTTTATAACCGCATGGCAGCGGTTGATCCTGCATAAATCTCACTGTCGGTCACTCTCGTTGTACTCTCTTTTCGCCATCTGTAACGCACTGTAGTCACCGTTAGATGTTTCGAACTCATGTCTAGATTCAATAGCATATTCTCGTTCAAGTAAATGGTTTGATAGTTAATACAATGCCAGCAAAAGACACGAATCCGAAAGAAAGAAAAACTTAGGGAATGAGTCCGTGAGCCCGAAGTAGTTTGCCCCACCTTTGACTATGTTAAATACGATGCGATGGAATCGAGTACCTAACTCACTCTTCTTTCTGTAACTCAATATCTTCTAACTTTCGCTTGAGAGATCTAACCAACAATTTTAGTAACATAAGGTGCTAGACATGCATAAGACTAACACATTCTCCCGTTTGAGATTGTTGCGAGCAGCTTTCGATTCCCTAATATCTTGTGTCATGGCTGCCCACGCTTCGGTCTCGGGTAGATTCGCGTCTTTGAACATGCCATCTAACTCCTCATTGAAAGCCTAACATCCCAGCGAATCGTCAATTTCTGCTGCAAAGATGGTTGATTTGCCTAACTTTATGGAGAATGTCGTTCTCAGCTGTCGAGTCTGCCAACAAATTTTTCACCAACTCGCACTGTCTCTTGGAGCTTTGCAATTCTGCATGCGCCGCCACGAGCTCCGACGATTTCTAGAATGAGAATAAGCTAACAGCTATCTACCACGCAGTCTCTACCTTCGTCACTCACTCACCTCTCTAAGTTCGGTGGATAATTCTTTCAAATCAGCATGAAGTAGTTCTTGATTAGCGGACGCTCGTTTCAGTTCTCGCTCTGACTGTCCAATTAGGGTTTCGACGGTCGCCGTCCATTCCTGCAAACGGAAGTTCTTCACGTGGGTGGGTTTCTGTGGGGTACTACTCCCATGCACCTGTCGTCGGAATGGACTTTCCGCTTGCCTCAATGAGATCAGCTGTCTCATCTCTTCTTTTCGAGCATCCGCCTCGGACTTAGCCTGAGAGGTAAGTATAGAAAGATCACTTAGTTATCAGACATTTGCTTGACATACCGACATATGACGGGTGTGAGGGGACCTCGGAAGGACGCTTCTTGATGCTGGGAACTCAGATTCACCGTCCTGAGTGTCATCGTCACTGGTGAGGGACGTTTTCAGTGATGTGACTTCCAGTTTGATGCGTTTGATTACTCGTCTGACAGAGTCAACCTTCCGCACCCGAATCAAACGACAGAAACAAGGAGGACAGATGACGTGCTTACGTCTTCCCGAGTTGACTGGGCAGTCACTAGAAGCCGGTCTGGGAAGTCTGACTTGCCGCGATGGTTGAGTGAGATGGCTCGCTTAATACCTCGTACCTGTGGAGATGTCCGTCGTGCTGAGCCTGTCCGTGCAGGTGGTTGAGTGTAACGACTGCGGGAAGGCGGGGAAACACCGGTGCCGGAGCGCACGGAAACTTTTTTCTTGATGGACAGGGGTTCAACGCTATTGGTAGAAGGTACTGAATCTATATTTCCTCTTGGTGTGGAATCATTTCCTTTGGGCTCCAAAGGTAAACGCCGAGATCGCGAAAGAGACGGCGACGAAGAAGCCTTGCTTGTATGCCGAACAGGTGTGAGAGGCGGAGCCTGCGACAAATGGTCAAGCGTATTCTCTAAAACCCGCTCGAGAGAATCGGGCTCATAATCAGGACTTCGAGGGGGAAGTGGGGACGGAGCGCGGGGACCCATGGGCCGGCGATCCGTGAATGCTGCATGTGAACGTCCTTTACTTGGCAGCACTGACCGCTCCTTTGTTGGTGTTGTGGACTCAGGCCGGATCGGTGTTGTAGGTCGAGCTGATGGTCTGGAAATAATTGCTGCAGGGGCAGGTGGTTCCTCTAAGAATCAGGAGACGTTAGCATTATATACGAGAAGCGAAGCTATGCATCGCTTACCCTCATATATAGTGTCTTCGACAGGTGGATTAGTAGCAAGTTTAGGTGGTTCTTTGCCGTGTTGATTGCGGCTGTTTCTTCTGGCGAGCTCAAGGCGCGTGTTGAGGTCCCAGTCAGATTCATCCATGGCATAACTATGGTGGCCATTAAGGTCATGAACTGGGCTCTCTCCTCTTTCTCTTGATCGTGAACGGGATTCTGATCGGCCCCTGGCTGGGAAGCTCATAGCTGACGGAGACTTACGTCCCCTTTGCAGCTTTCGCGTGGGACTTCCGTGATACGAGTCCTCGTCCATAAAAACAGATGTAGCCGCGGTGGACGTGGATCGCATGGAAAATTTGACTGTGCTGTCCGTAGTTGTGGCGGTCTGTGTGGATGATCGACTGACGGCAGAACGCGACCGCTTCGGGTTATGATTATTTAATACGGCACCGAAAACATCGCCTCCTCTGCCCATCACACCGGGGAAGAGATTCCGAGATATGGCATCTAAGCCAAACATGGCAGTGCGCGAGCGGGCACTTGTTGTGGGTGTAGATGGCGCCGAGTTGTGTCCAGTCCGGAACTTGAAAAGTCCAAATTGATGTACTGCACACACCAAATTAGACAAAATGCTGCCAGATCGCAAATCAACCAGATAGCACTTACTGGTCTGTACAATCCTGGCTGGTACAGAGGCTGTGTGCACAATGTCTTCTTCTCCTTCATCCTCTGGGTCGCTTGATGTTACTGCATATCGACAAAGCTCGCCGGCCATAGGTTGCGCACGCACGATCACATATGGGGGTGCACTAATGCCGAATGGCAATGGGTCTGCAGTCCCAGAAGGATCGAGGTGAAGAACAATCTTGGGCTGCCAAAAAGTGATCAACGTCTGTAAGAACCTGTTCTCATGTAAATCCATATTACCTTCCTAGGCTCACCCAGGTAAGCAGTCCGCTGGTAGACATTGAAGTATGTCCTTGCCAAAGTAATTCTGCCTGCCCTGGACTCCATTTCTCTTTCCGACGAGCATAATACGACTGAGCGGCCATGCCTCGCGCGATACATTGCCTGTGCAGTCCATAGGTTTTCCAAGAACCGGTGCTTGTCGGCCTGCGCCCTAATCGGATCATAACTGACAGGTGATGGCGGATGTACAACGGATAAGGCGCGGAACGGTCGCCCCGACCACCGTTCAGTTTGGTCTTGCGGTGGTACCTCAAGGTATACATGGAAATCTTACGCTGATGATTAGTGGAACATCTGTCTCTATAGTCTAGTGAAACACACCAGACGTTCCAACATCCGTGGCGACAACTTCGGTGATATCAAAAACACCTTTGAAACCCATCCCATTCTTCTTAACACCCAGGGGTAACGCACCAGCCTTCGCCGCCTTGTCTAATTGATCCAAGCCAGTAAGTGCTCTTCCTGATGTAGATGCATGCGGCCGCTTCACAATCATAAGTTTGTCATCGAAAAGGAACAAAGTACAATGCAGTACGCCTGTGGACGAGGGTGCAGAGGTCGACGCGGATACACTTAACGGTGATACATCAACCGGAATATCTTCAACATCAATACAATCGATGAAGCGGCGACCGTTACTGATAAGCCCGGGCTTATTCCAAACTGTTGAGCTCTTATATTGTATATAATCAGAATGAAATGGGCGAACCGGAAAATCTTCCACACTACGTTCCAAGCAATGCATGACGGCTGCCCGTCTTGTGTGGTCGTCAATCTCGCACCTGGCGATCCTTTGGGCTATCTGGTTCGCCTCGGTGAGCTTTGCACGTTGGGGATCACCAGGAGGCATGTATTTGATCATAACTGATGGTTGCAAAATGAGTGGCGATTCAACGCTTGACGTATTGACGCACGTTCCCATAAAAGAGTGTATCGGGGAATACGCTGCACAGGGTCCATGAGTAACTCACTAAGCCCGACTCGATTGCGTGTATCGGCCGTAGAGTCTTTAATACGCTAATGGAGCCAAAGCGTCAAGAAGGGTCGATGCCATATATAAAAGCTGATCAAAACTGTACCTCAATGAAAGCCGCAAAACCGGTGGATGATTTTTTGAGCCTTTCTCGTTTTAAAATAGCTTGCGCTTCCTCTCTTTTCACGTAATACTGCTTGTAGCAGTCGAACGCTTTGAGTTCCTTGAACTATCCCATATAAACTTAAAAGAGACGAGAAGCAGGAGAGAGCCCAAAACACACGTGTTTCAATGCGACATCGCCAATACCGCCAGCACCAGGGTGACCTTTAGATACGACCATTTGTTCTAGATCATGTAGAAATGCTTGATTGACAGTTAATATGCTATCGATATTTCCAAACAATGTCTTGGCCTCGTATGGGGGTAGAAGTGCTGTGTCTTTGGTGCGGGCAAAAGTGCGCAATGGGTCCGCATACGACTAGGAACTAGGTTAGATTGATACCTGACTTCATGTTAGTGCGTACCTCTTTCAAGATACGGAGCCGCTTGACGTATGACCTTTCCGTGGAGACAAATTCATTCAGAACATCAGAGAGAGCAGACGAATTAGTCAACGCTCGCTTCCGTGTCGTAGGAGACTTGAGATGGGTTAGGACGACAATACTAATAGATATAAGGAGACCAACCGGTAGTCCTGTGAGCTCTGGAGGTGTAGCATCATGAAACGCTGCCGGCACGTCAGTTCCGTCCACGCTTGACATATGTTCGCCAAGTGAAGCCAGCAGTGTGCGTAAATCTGTACAGACCTCAGCTTTGACTGAGAGCACTCACTCAGCTGCGCACCTGAGCTAAGCTCCTTATTACTACCCGATTCAACCACAACGCCGCAAAAGAAAGTACGAGATGTCGCAGAAGTCCCCCCTGGGGTTTGCGGGCGTGTATCCTCTCCCCCGCTCAAAGGAACCACCTTTCGCGGTGTGCTGGCAGTAATCGCCATACGCTGGTATGTTGACGAGGAGCTCTATATGTGGCCTTCAAGGTCGTGTCGGTCAGTAACTATAAGGATAAGTAAGGACGCGTTGGATTGTTGCAAATCACGTGATGCACAGCCACTGGCGTCTTTGCATTTTTGATTCTTTGAACGATATTTCGCACAAATTCGGCGGCGTCGACGACTGTCGGACTATGCAGTCTACATGCAAGATAGCTTCCGAAGTGGATTATATCGTGCCACCATTGTCGCCTGAGGAAGAGGGCAAGTTTTATATAATTTCTGTTGCACTCCATCAGACGATGCTTATTTGCAGATGCGCTCATCCACCTCCGAATACTATCGGATGAGAGAGCTTTACGCAAAGTCATCAAGAAGTTCCATACCTACGTCTTTGCTAGCGAATCTGGGGGGTTGGTTCATGGCGTGGATGACAGAGAGATTTCCCTTGATGAAGCACGAGAAGGACTGCTCGCTGAGCTCGCAACCTTTCAAATGACTTTGCAGAAAAGCGCACTGGTATGCCAGGCTGAAGCAAGACAGGTAGTCCAGTACGAGAGAGAGAAAGAGAGGATAGGTGAGTATGGGACATCTTTCAATCATACCACGTCTTACTATAATCCACCGAAGCGAAGGAACATGATGTTACAAGAGAAGAAATTGCCAAACTAAAAGTGTCACTGGAGGAAGCGCAACTGCTCCGCAAGCGAAAAATTGAATATGATCAGGTGGCTGAGAAAGTGAACATGTTACCCAGTCGAGCTGAGCTCCATGCGTAAGCTTAGTCTATGGCTTATGACATTAGTAACAATACTGATGATGCGGTACACAAGATCTATCGCATCGGTCCAGGAAGAGATCGCAGCAATACAGATTGAACGAGAACACAAGGCAAAGATGATGCTGGCGCGCAAAGCAGCTCTGGACCACATTGTATCCTCACTGGAGGCACTGCGGCAAATGGATAAAGAACCCGATATTCAAGTTGTGAACGATGTACCCATGGAAGCAAATGCTGGTGAAGGTGCAGGAGAAGAGGAAGGGCAGCAACGAGAAGACAGGGAGGACGATCGTAGAGACAGGGAACGGGAAAGAGAAGCGAGGGATCGTGAGGAAGATGGAGACGAGGCTGACGAGACCCAGGTGGCGGATACGATGCTTAATCCAAGCGCGAAACCTTTTCTTCCCAAAGGCACGCTTGACCGTTTGCGAGATGCAGACCATGGGTCACCTTCTACGTCCATCCCACCATCCAATGAATCTTCACCTGTTCCTCACAAACCGGAAGAAGGCGAAGAGGGTGAGGAGCACGAGGATGTCGAAATGGGAGAGGTTTCTGAGGCAACCTCACAGATCCAGCCTCCAATTAATGGTCGAATAAAAAGGCGACAAAAGGAGGAGTTGGAGGAAGGGGAGGCAAGTGATGGTAGCAGTGCGTTGACAGAGCCACCAGCAACATGATACCATATGTATTTTTAGTGGTCCATTGTATCGTTTACTGTCACGTCGGTTTGTCGACTTCAATGCTCATCCAATCACGCGCACAGACCACCGCTTGAGATCCATACGTCAACCGTGCCAAATTTCTTATGGCCTCCATCGCGGTACGTGCTTCTTCGTCAGTATCATCATTTCCACAATATCGTGTCGAAAAATGATTCAATATAAGTTTTTTAGCATTGATACGTCGGGCAAATGCTCCAGCCATTTGTGGTGTAGAATGCCCCCGAGACTTAGTTCGAGCTTCCACAGAGTTCTCGCTTTCGTCTGCTTTTGTGGCAGGATCAACACTAGGCAGATATGCATTGGTGGCCTCATGGATGAGGATATCTGCGCCGTCCGCCAAAGAGACAATGGGAGAAGGGTCATGAGTGTCTCCCAGGATGACCACTTTACGTCCCCGTCGACGAGGTGGCGGCTTGAGTACAGTGTTATCTGCCAATGTCAGTGTTTGCCCCGCTTGTAATTGGCCTAACAGTGACATCGGTGCTTTGTTGCGCAGAAGATGTGGCCGATACAGAGCCATGTCCATTTTGCCTGGCGTAGGATACTCCTTTACGACATAGCCAATGCAAGGCACAGAGTGGTAGATTGGACACGCCGAAACAGAGAGCAGTGAGTTCTGAAATACGTCGTGCCATACCCCCTCATGGTCTGGCCGAAAATTTTGACCGCCAACTTCAGACGTGTGCAGGGGAATCACCGTCTCCTCTCCATGTTCTGGGTCATGCGGAAAATGAAGCTCGTGAATAACATACTTCCTTCCCAGAAGCGTATGAGTCCACCTTAGCCCACCCCGAACATAGGCCCGCGTGCCCAGAGGTCCATATATCTCTAGCGGCTGAAGACAGTAGTAATTGTCGTAAGTCATTTACATGTTGCCACACAAAGAGACCAACCTCGGCATCATCCTTATCGCCAATACCTAATCGCGGGTTTTCAACACAGTCTACAGTTCCTCCCGCACCATTCAGACAACTCGCCATGAGAGGTAGCAAGCCAAAAATATGGTCGCCTATCAGACTCATCAGTTATTTTTCGGATTCAGAAAAATTCAGCCTGCCATGAGTGTGGGTGATGAAAATCTTTTTGATCCTCCCCATTCTGATCCCTTTACTGGCCTGAATTTGTTTTTGAGTCGATTCTCCACAATCAAATAACCAAACATCTGAGTCTAGTCGCAAGGCAAGAGCAGACTGGTTGCGAGTCGAAGATGGCTGGGCAGAGGCAGTCCCTAGGAATGTAATATTGAAAGAGGAAAGCATTTGCTGTGGCTGTTGTACGGTAATTCAAAGCCCGACGACACTTATGTCATTGCTATACTCTACTTAGTCCTCGATGGCTGCCAGCGGCGCAGATATTCGAGACATCCTTTCCTTGCCCGGTCCCTCATCTACTCTTGCACCAGCTGCACCTCGTAAGACACCCAAAGCACAGAAACCCGAG
The DNA here is from genome assembly GCA_003316465.1 of Ramaria cf. rubripermanens. Taxonomy (NCBI): domain Eukaryota; kingdom Fungi; phylum Basidiomycota; class Agaricomycetes; order Gomphales; family Gomphaceae; genus Ramaria; species Ramaria cf. rubripermanens. The sequence goes on along the minus strand of QFFB01003541.1, from coordinate 4,963 downwards.
GGCATCTCCCGCGAGCTCTACTCGCTCATTGGTGATCATGCGCCTTCTCTTGCAGCTGTCCAACGCGCAAAGCCAAAGCTTAAACAGAAACCAGACCTAGGAAGAGGGAAAGTACGCTGGTGGGTAGCGACTTTAACCTTGCCCTTGTCCCTTGATTAAGTGGTACGCAGGGAGTGGCGTCCATTTTCGAACGGTGCACGAAAAGATGGGTTACGACTGGGACATTGGGAAAAAGTGAAAGATGAACAACCCGCAGGTGACGATGCATCGAATGTATCATGCTGCCTGCTCACGTAATTGTAGAATATCCTTTTGCGAAGTACAGTACTGCTTCAAATGTGTATAGTTATACGCAAGACGAATACACGAACTTGCTAGAAGGCACGGCAGCTCTTCTCCTGCTACATCCCTTGCTCATGTTGACATTATACAGATGAGCAATGGACTAAGGAGGAGACTGACTACCTTTTCTCTTTAGCAAAGGAGTATGACATGAGATTCTATGTCATCATGGATCGTTACGACTTTCCAAGCGGTATAATTAGGACCCTGGAGGTGACTATACGAATCTCCCCTCATAAGCATGCACGAACTCAGCATGTCGACATTTCTTAGGACTTGAAAGCACGGTACTACAGTGTGTGCCGGAAGATTATCCGCAACCGTCCGTGGACTGGGGATGAGTCCGCCAAAAACTCACTTTTACACAGTTATGAGTTTGACAAGGGTAAATTCATTCACACACGCTGTTGTGGTCACTAACACCATTTTCAGAGCGAGAGAAGACACGAAAGATGTATGTAGCAAGTTTGTTTGCACGAACGCCCGAACAGATTGCCGAAGAGGAGGGCCTGTACATTGAAATTAAGCGCCTAGAGCAGACAGAGCGTCGCTTCGCCAAGGAACGCGAAGAACTTATGAAGACTGTGGGAGGGATAGAAAGTGGGCTGAATGTCCACCAGCCTGATGAAGAGGCCTTTTCTGGGCTCTTTATTGACCCACGACGGAAGAAGAAAAGGGGCGACGGCATGGATGCGGAAAGCCCTACGTCAGCTGGACCATCGTCTGGTCCTGCGAGGAGGGTTGTTTCTGCTAAACAAGCTGCCGAAGGTGAGCCTTTTCTTTCTCGTTGAAACAAGATAGACATATTCGCTTTACGACATAGATGAATTGCACTGCATTACCCGAGGAGAGACCGTATCATCGACAGCACCTTCCACCAAGACAGCACACGTACCCGCGCATCTCCGCTCCACTAAACTGCCGACCCCCAAGGCGAGTATCGCTCCCAAGGTGACTGCACTCCTAGGCGAGCTTGGCATTTCGCATATGCGGCTGGTTATGCCCACCAAGGACAACATTCAACACCTCGAAGCATTGCTTGACGCCGCTGGCGTCCTAATCGATACCAAAAAATCTGTGGATAGAATTAACCAAGAAATTCGAACTCAACAGAAATTACTTGGGGTGAGTGGAGACGGGGATAGTCAGGTAGATGCCACAGGCGAGGGGGAAGGCGAAGATGAGATTGGCGGTGAGAAAATAGATGACGTACAAGCGGAAGAAGAAGGTACTACGGATGCCATGGATGTTGATCGTGAACAGTCAGTGGCTGTCCTCGATTTTCCAAGCGAGGGTGTGTCTAGGAGGCAGGTGAGAGCGTCTATATTTTTTTGTACTCCATATACTATAGGGCAGAAAGTAACAAACGTTATTGTCAAGACCCAGAACCACAAGCGATCGCTATCGATATCTTCCGTGGAAACTTCGGCGACGGGAGCTACGCGTGCTAGCCGCAGTAATAAGAGGACCAGGAAGTCTTAGGACGTAAGTCTAGACAAGCAACAGAGGCGGTTCTTACTGCCATGAGCTGCTTTGGTACCATGATGTTCTGTCCTGGTGTTTTTGTTCGTCAATCTGAGGCAGCCCAACATTAACTGGATTTTCTCTTCCCTTTGGTCCACAAATGGCATTCAATTCGCTCCCCGAATTCGTATTACCCTGGATAGACGTAAGGCCGACCCTAATACACGTTCAAGAGGTGTGAGTGAGAAGATCATATTTGGGGGAGATTTTGAGTGGGCTTCTCTAGGATGCTGGCAGGATATTGGTAGGATATTGGCAGGATCAATTTGAGGGAAATATTTGACTAAAAGCTGCCATCTTCTCCAAAGTGCTGCCAGTGGCAATCAACAATAGTTACCTGCATCTAGAAGCAATACCCTCTTTGAGAATCATAAGAATAAGGATGTCCAATTGAGGGTGCTGGTGGATCTTGAGCCGTGTGGTTTACACTGGTTTACACTGGTTTACACAGCCATTCTTGGACATCACACCCCTGCTCGCATAAGCTTACTTGCGCTTTGAAAGCAAGCAGACAATCTTCCTTCAGGCCGAACGGACCTGATTTTCCTGGTTTACCAAGTTGAGTCGCCACATGCGCTGCGAACTTGGCAACCGTCATTTTGCTCACCAGGGTGCTTCCCTGTCGAAGAACCCTTTTATTCGACTGGCACCCTGCCGATCTGATCTTCTGCGTCGGATTAAACATTCCTCCATCAAGGCCTGTGACTGGAAAGGGCTCGTCGGGTGTATGGCTCGCTGGTACTACCGGTGCACATTTCTAACTGTCCGATGAGCCTATCTTCAACCACCAACTCGTCGTACTAGAACCACTGGATATGGCATTAGTATTCCATCATGATCTCACTCACATGAGACTTGCAACTTAACTTTATGAGGAGACTGAAGCGGACTTCCCGAAGCCGACTGAGGAGAATACCGGTAGCCGACTCCTTCGTGGCGCACCGTTGGTTTCCTGGAAACTCCAGCCCACCACGCTAGAGACCAAACCATATACCGGGCGCCTGGTTCCGTCGGAAGACTCTAGAACTGGAAAATTAGCAATCCCCTATTTCTGCCTCACACTGCAACTAATATCTTGTTTATGGCAAAGCCTTCAGACCTGCTCAGAGTAAGTGTATGTTGCCGTTGAAATTCATATGCTGGTAATCGTTTCCTCTTCCCAACCGAGAGCCAACAAAGCCTTCCTTATTCAGCAAAGTATTCCCATGTGCCGGATCTTGACCCGCTAGTCCGTCTGACTCGTGACCGCCTAATCTGTCTTTCTTGTCTGCCAAGATTGGACACTACATCCTTATATGGAATAACAGCTTCCGTTGATATCTCGTCTCTGGGACAGATGCACTATGCAGTCTCAGGCTACACATTTCGCTGAACTCTGCTCGTATCCGTGGAAAACTTTTAATTTGCCCGTCCAACTCGCTTTGTGGCATCTCCTATACAAACCCTCCGTCAAGTGAACACTATCAATAATTGAAACCACCATCACGTTGACTTGACCATAGTGCGGCAGCGGATCTAAGGGCTTGATGTATTCAATGCTCTTATATAACAACTACGAGTAAGTTGGTTAGCAAGTGTATTCTATTTCAGGGTCCCCCCTTCATCCCCATATAGCTTTATTGTTCGTGGCCATACCCTCAGGCAATTGACGCCACCACTTCCAGGAAGGCCCTGGCGGCTGAGTTGTGGTCTCTAGCCATAAGTACGGAAGCAAATTACCCTTTTTTTGCCCAGGCTCTGCACTGTCTCCACATAACACTGTTAGCTTTCAGATGCCGCCCCCGCTTGAGTCTCCACGCATGTCTCGTAGCTCGACGCAAAACACTGTGGCACAGACGTATATGATGCATCCTTCTTTCACGACGGAATCTCCGGAACATTTCCCCTTCCCGCCAACGCCCAGGCACGCTTCTAGCGGAAGGCGGATCAGCGCACCTGACCACAGAATAAAACCAGAGTCACCACCCACCATGCATCCGTTCTCGCCGTCACTCCGTAGGGCATCCACGCCAAACACTATGCTCTCTAGCCCTTATGACTCACGCTTGCACCATATGAAGACCGCAGAGACACATAGGTCTCGACGTGTGGATGACAAATTTCCTGGCCCACTTCGCATTCCTCCAACCCCGCGCTTTCTTGACTCTCCAACCCCTTCTCCTCATGATAGCCCAGCATCCACATTGATCAACACTCCCAGTAACTTATCTGAGCCCTTTCGCTCGCCTTCTCCCACCCCACTTCCTTCGTGGCGTGACACGGGCTTCTCGGACATACTCCCTCCCATTCGCCGCGCCCACCCATCTCCCAGGCACAACCTTCCTCAGCTGTCGTCCGCCAGGTGGCATGACGATCCTTACACCTTGAAGTCTTCCCCGCGATTTCTTGAAACGCCATCTCCTACCCCCAGCTCTCCTGAAGTGGAAGAAATGTCAATGTCAAGACACCCCACCTTTCTCCCTAGCTCGTCACGCCATGAATACCCATCGAAATTCGAATCTTCAATACAGAGGTGTGTTTTTGTATTGAATATATCCGCGCACAGTGGCGCCAAGTAATTTGTTCTGAAGCTATGGGTAATGTAGACGAGATCCCGCGCGTCTAGAGGGCGAGCACCGAGCTTACCGTAGGCCTCGTGACTTTGAAGAAGATACTGATGTATACGTCCACAAGGATCAGGCAGCCAGGAAATATTCTTCAGGGCAGGAGATCGAGACACGACGCGGTGATTCCGATTTTCTTAGTGCTCTTTAGCAAGAAAGTTAACATGGCCTAGGTGATTCTTCGTCACAGCGCAGGAGCAGTGCTTCTAGTTCTCAGCCGGCTCGAGCGCACATGGCTTCCCAATCATCTTGCCACGATTCATATGAATCTTGTGATAACGATGAAGCGCCACAGCTCCGATCCGTATCCCGACCCAGAACCAAGTTCGGTGTTCGTAGGGGTTCAAGGTTCTTCTGCACGTATGTGTCACCACTCAGCGGGGAACGGTGCGACATCTGGGATAAAGGCTGGACTGTTTATGCCACCTTGACCCGCCACGCTGAGACAGAGCATGCTCCTGAGGAGCTGACACTCATGACACGTGGGGAGCTGA
>QFFB01003540.1:0-14236 GCA_003316465.1 Ramaria cf. rubripermanens | reverse complement strand
ATACGTGATACGGATCACACACACACCCCCATCCAGTATCGTCGACATCGCTCGGACACCATCACTATCACACGCACGCACGCATCAAAAAGCACGCACTCGCGTCGCAGTTATCACCATCACCCAATCTCGATTCGCTGCCAGCATAGCGGGGGGCGAGACAGACAGAATGTACGTTTAAATTATTTGTGTCGCGTATAGGGTATGCGGGTATTGGGGGGGTATCGTACTCATGCTATATATATATATATCGGACAGGCGTGAACTACCGTACATATAATGGGCGTATACACTTCAGACTTGGCTACTTAGATTAGAGGACGTGATAGATTACATATCATGTAATTGGCAATGTAATAGACCGAGGTCAAGGTTGACTTGGGACATGGAGAGCAGTGTTGAGATCGTTTACTCATATCAAGAATATTGTCTTATACTATAGCGCTACGAGAGCATAGACGATGGGTCCCGTGCGTGAAATCACTGCGTTTAGACCCAATATTTCCGGGCCACAGCCAGATGTGATAAGATCAGAAAACATAATGTCTTCAGAGTGAGGAGAGCTCACCTCATCGCAGATCTGTTAAGGTTTATGTAGCCATAGACACACACAAATACTGCTGCATTCCAAGGTAACCTCTCCACACTTTGACAACCTGTTAAGCTGCACTCGTCACAGGCCATTGACCTTGGTAGAGGGGTCCTTTACAGATTCTATATAGGTTAAAATTCCTCTAAATAGTTAATATACATGCATATCCAGTTACATACATCAATTTAATAAAGAAAAACCAAAAAAAGGCCTGCATGATTCATTGCAGGGCACCTATAATACACATATACACCCAGGCATACCCACAATCCCCACATAATATCTCCAATGGTTAGCTCATATGAAATATATATCTTGATAGCTGTGGCAAGTTTTAAGAACAACATGTCTGCCCTGACATGCATCCACACCTCAGGCTGTTTGGGACATGCTGGAATTTTGGCCTCAGATTGGTCTTTGTTTTTTCTGTTCTTGTTGGTCTTTTTGAGTTTCTTAGAAGATGACACTCAAGTAGCCTCCGTGGTGACCTGAACTTGATGCCTCTCACCATAGGTTTTTTCCCATGTAACTATATTATTCTTCCAGCATTCTACAGCCTTGGCATGGTACACATTGTGATCATGAACATATTTGTCCAATAGGATGGGAATCTGTCATTTAATATTTGTCAGATGTGATATCATTGGAATATATGGGGACATCTGATACAACTCACAGTTATCAGTCCATAAACTGTTGCACTAAGTTTGTAAGCATCTGCTGTCAAGCTTCCCCCAGCAGGCTCTCTGACTTGTTTAATGAGTCTCCCAATAAAGGATGGGATTTCAAACTAGTAGGTTGTTAGTTAGTCAGAATGAGTAACCATGAACTGGCTTGCCATCTGGAGATAGCCATGTATTTGTCATGGAGGTTGGATTGAAGTATGGCAGTTGCACTAATTTGAACCACTTCACACCATGTGTTTTAAAGTAGGCACCACATTTTTTAGAGTCCATGATATCTCACCACTTATGTGGTTGTTCTAAGTGAGTTTCACAGCAGTGTTCAGGGAAATCTATTAGTGTATCATTCATGTGTCTTTATCTTATAACCATGAAAATGGCACACCACTATGGAACAACACATCTGAATAAAGGTCCTCTTGTGTCACAGTGCAACATGTATGTGGTGATTCAGTATGAGCCTTGTTGGTGAAACTGCAAACCTTGACCATAGCCAGAAGGTCACATACCATGCCTACAAGTACAACATGCACTAGCTGACCTGTATACCAGTAGCATCAGTAGCATCAATACATAGATATAGCTACACACCTTTGGCATGCAATGGTGTGACCACTGTTATACCTTTGTTGTACAAGCATAGTAGGTCATCTACAACCACCAGCATAAGCTGCTGGAGCTGCTCCACATTAGCCTCTTTTGGCCCAGGTGGCAGGCTGCACACAAGAAGAGTTTGAGGTTGGTAGCTGTGATTTCCCCAAATAAGCAGCCCTAGTATACCAGACATGAAATAGATAACTCACCACAGAAAGTCTGAAAGGCTAGCCACACAGAATGAAAGAAAACCAGAGGAATGGTGAGGACCCAACTTGGAGACCTTGAGATACCAAACCTGTAATCTCCAGGTATGCACAAACAGATGTATAACTTCAATTACTGACTCACCAATCCAGGCTTAGTGTAAGACCAATGCAGAGCTCATCAGTGGCCAGATTATATGCAAAAAAAACAACTCCCTGTGCAGCTGTCCATGATTTCTTTGTAAATGCCTTCCTGTCTGGGATTGGTATGCCATTGGTTGACAGCCTCTTCCATTAGAGCATGATAGAAAATCTGCAAGTAAGGAGGACAAAGCCTGAAAAGGTGCCAAGCACTTAGTAGGCTTGAACATTGCTGTGTGTTTATTGGTAAAAATTTGTGAGATTTCAAAGTTAGTCACTTGTCAAGTTCACAGATGTCCAGATGTTGGACTTTTAAGGGGTGTGAGGGGGTAGGGACTAGACTTCAACTTATGTGTTGCACCACCCACTATTATTTGATCTCTAATTTTGGAGATTGGAGATTTGGAAGTTGTCCAGAGATTCAGACTCAGAGGTATCACTGAGTAGTACCCAACTATGGAGATAGTGATGTGAGAAGGTAAGAAGGTGGTAACAGGGAAATAAGTTGATATTCAAACTAAAGAACTGATACAAGATTTGAAGACTATTAATATGTCATATCCTAATTGTATCCTAAGAGCATAGAACAAGAAGGACATATGAGTCAAATAATAAGCAGAGTTCAGAATCAGATCAGAGGTTTGGATCAAAACAAGTACAAGTAATCTACTTTGGGTCATGAATAGTGATTATACTTTAAAAGGCATATAACAAGAACTAGAATGGAATATAATAGTTACTTCAGAGTTCTGATGTCTGGAGGTCCAAAGCTTCAGTGTTAGATCTCAGGGATCTAACAATTTGTGATGGTGTGGTTGACTTGAGATGCATCAATGGGGTGTTCCTGATGGTGTAGAGCTGGGATAAATTAATATCTGATCTAGCATGAATATTTGGTGAATATTAATACACACACATGTATGTTATTGTTATAATCCAGTCCTTCATGGATCTCCAGTACCCATATCCATTGATCAAGCCCATCCTGAACCCAAGCCCTGAGTCTGACTTTATCTGAGGTATCACCAAAGTGTCCCAAGCCCAAGCCCAACCTTTGTTTACTATATTTATCTTCCCTGAACTTCTTTCCAATCCCTTAGATAGTTTATGTCTAACCCTATCTCTTTTTATCCCTATATAAGTCTTGTCTGTATTTACCTCGCTCTGTGAGGGGAACCTCTGCATTGCAAGCAAAGTCCTGTGCCCTATGTTTCACTTTGATGTGAACATTCCCACACCATGCCAAAGTCATGTGAAGTGCATGTGAAGTGTACACAACCCTGGGGAAGTCAATCCTACCAAATGTGACTTTGACAACTGGCCTCTTGTCCCAGAGCTTTGCAGGTACTTCCCCTGGCATCTTCTGAACACCTCCTTGGCCCTGTCCATATTTTGGCACCCCTGTTTCTTATGTAATTCAGACTTTGGAGGTGCAGAGTTATGATGCACAAAGTATATAGTCATTAGCCAGTGGGTGAAGGATTCTCAGAGTTTTCTCTTAGGATTTCCCCTTCACCAGGTATGTCCTTGCATTGTATATAGTTGTATGTAACTTGGGATTTCCCCTTCACCAGTGTGCCACTTTAGTGTAGAGTGTCTGCATTGGTTTCCCTCACACACTTTTCAGTCAGAAATCAACTTAGATATCCCCTTGAATCCCTTAGTAGTTTCTAATAAGCCCTTCTCTTATTCTTGTACTCTCCTCATGTCCAAACTTTGCTCCAAAATCAAGGGCACACACAATAGTGGATGGTGCAGCACATAAACTGAAGCCAAGCCCTTACTCTTACCAATCCTCAGTCTGAGCTTGTTCCAAGCTCACCCCAGGGTTCTATACCAAGGCCTCGGTCTTAATAGTTATTCAGTTTTGATATCAACAAAGTATCCCCACCCCATAAGTCACATACCTCCATAACTATATTAGGTATCCCTCAGCCTTTGGGCATCCTGTCCAAAACACAGGGACAAACAGCCACACAGGTGCAATACTATAAGTTGAAGCCAAGTCCCTCTGACCTGACCCCTACTTGGCCCAAGGCTGAGTACCTCAGCTATGCCTGTCCTTCCAGTTGGCATCTTACCAGTTATGATGGAGCTTAGCACTAAGAAGTGAAAACTTCCCCTCCATGTTCCTGTACCCCCATCCCATTTCAAACTCTGCCTATGCCTATTCTAAGTTCTGTGTCATGTGACTGGCAGGTGGTCTCACAGGGCTTGACCTTGAAGGGGAGTGTGAGGGCAACCTAAGCAGACACTCCACACTCAAGTGGCACACTGGCAAAGGGGAAATCCTAAGTCATATACAACTAGATACAATGTAAGGGCATACCTGGTGAAGGGAAAATCCTAAGAGAAAACTCTGAGGATCCCTTTGCCCACTAGCTAACAACTATATACTTCAGGCATCATGACTCCACACCTCCAAAGCCCAAATCACATAAGCCACAGGGGTACTGAAATACAGACAGGGCCAAGGAGGTATTCGGAAGCTGCTGGGAGAGAGACCTGCAAAGCTCTGGGGGCAAGAGGCCCATTGCTGAAGTGGTGTCTGGTGGGATTGCCTTTGGCTGGGGTGTGTATGCTTTGTATGCACTTTGCAGGACTTCAGCAGGGTGTGGGAATGTTCACATGGAATGGAACATAGGGTGCAAGGACTTCGCAAGGACTTCACAAAACTTCACAGGACTTTGTAGGAGTTCTCCTCACATCCACTTCAGCAGGGCTTCATACAGTATGTTTTGCATGGCTTCACAGGACTTTGCAGGGGTTCTCCTCACATCCACTTCAGCAGGGCTTCATATGTTTTGCATGCACTTCACAGGACTTCAGCAGGGCATGGGAATGTTTGTGTGGAGTAGACCATAGGGTGCAAGGACTTTGCAAGGAAAACAGAGTTTCCCCTCACAGGGAGATATGTCAGAACTATCCACACTGGGTGTAAGATCCCAATGCTGAAAAACCCTGCACTAAATGGGGTGCCTGTTCTTGTTGATCACAGAAGAATAGAGATAGAAGACAGAGATAGGGCAAGTCTGAAGTAGACAAGCCTTGAAGTGAAGTGCTGAGAGAAGAGATAGAGTGAGCAAGGTATCCTCAAGTGCTTAAGGGCACAGGAGATAGTGTAATGTATATGATAACCAAACTAGTGAAATACATGAAGCAAGCTTGGTATTTAACTACTTGGAGAACAGGGGTGAGTCATAAGGTATTAAGGGGTATGAGTCAGACTGATTCAGGGAGTAGTCAGAACAATGAGTCAAGTATGGGACAAAAGGGGGGGAATAAGTCATAGCACTCAACAATGAGTCATAGGGGGATAACAATGAGTCAGAGAGAAGGATAGTGAATCATAGGGGACAATAATGAGTCAAGGGAAATAATAACAAGTCATCACTTAACCCCTGAACCAACCAATGATCTGGAACCACACTTCCATATCCAAGTGTCCAGCCTCTAAGGCAATGCTTGACCTGCTGCTCTGATCAAAGGAGGTGGTGTAGGATTAGATGGTCAGGGAGGATGCAGGGAGTAGTCAAAGTGATAGGGGTCATAAGGGGAGCTGATGCTGCTTTCAAATATCTCAATCTCCATGCTTTGCTTGTCCTCACATGTATTGGAGATGTAATATGCTGGTAACTCAACCTGTCCTGTGTTAGGATTGAAGAAGAGTTTGTGGGGATAAATGCTTCTCCAGTCTATGCTATCTGTGCTAGTTCTGCCAGATTGTCACCTGATGTGGGCAGGTGATGGAGCCTGAATGATTGGTGGCATCTGCATGGGGAGTGATAGGGTGGATGCACAAGTGATCTTGGCAGTAAAGCACATTGATGATGGCTCAGCTCAGGGTATGAGGAGATGTTGGTTATCTGATGAGACAATTGAGGAAATGGTTCTGCTTAGGCACTCAGCATTATAGTGATATAAACTGATTCATGACAAGATAATGTTATATCCATTCATTCTGCACTTCCAGTTCTGCCTTCTGCAACCTCACTAGTGGAACCACTATATCCTTATTCAGCTATCCATTCCCCTCAGCCCCTCCATCAGCAATGATGCCTTGTTCCCAGTAGAACACCTGTGCCCCCTTACCAACAGATGATGGGTACCTTTAGATATTACACTTACATTCCCCTTCTCTACACTCTGTTCCCTAACTATGATTCCATTCCATAACACATGCCTCTTCCATTCTGACTCAGAACTTGATTACTCTATTTCCATTACATGTACCCCCTAGTATATAAGCCCATGTATTCATACTAGTTCCTTAATTCAGACATCAACTACACTTGCATGTTAACCTTTGTCTGTTCTTAGTACAATTCCACATGTACCATGGATCTGCTACTCTGATACTTACATTACTACTCCATTCCAAAATCCTTGTCATCCATAGTTGTTGAGAGGTACAGCACATAAGCTTGAGCTGAAGTCTCTTCCAATCAGTCTTCCATCTTCTAGTTTACATGACCCTAACAAACTTAGGTTTCCCTCACAATCATCTCCATAGCCTAGAGGAGGCCACATGTGTCATGATGATTGCCAGCTGTCACCCCAAGTCATCTACTCAGGGCATGTTTAGCAACAAGGGTGGAATACTTATGGCCAACCAGCCTCAGAGATGACAAATTTGATGCCATCAGACACTGTGCCAATGGACCAAAACCATAGATTTACGCTTCCAGTTTTAGCCATGTAACCTCTACCAAGTCACTGGTGAAAAGTGCCTCAATATAGTCTTGATTCAATGAGCCTTTACTGGGGGCATGATCTAAGAAGTGCCCATGATTATGTTTCAAATCATAGGGTTCACAGCTAACTTTCTGGTGTCAGTGCATATCAAATTGAGCCTTATGTGTATGCACTAAATCAATGTGTTACCATCTCCATCTACATTGAAGTTTTGAAGGATTTCCTATAGCTAAAAAATCACAGGCAGAATAATTAGTTTCATCTGGTTTCCTGACTTGGTAATTTTTAAAGAAATGTGGAATATCCTTATGATTTCTAGTGTATTTTCCAAGTTGGAAAAATTTACAATGTCTCCAGTGTTTGGCGGTCTGTTGCCAGGTGTAGTGTAAGTACATGACACCATGTTTATTAGTTAGTGCTCTCATGTGAGGTGTTACATTTTATGGGACACCGGGGCATGGTATACTCAAAGAAACGCAGAAATGTGGATTCGCTGAGGATCGCGTTGAGGGAGACGATGACGTGTGCAAAAAATCAGTGTTACCACGGACTTGGAGAATGATGATCGAACGAAATGCTTCATTAAAGAAAACCACGCCCTTAAATGACATACCGTCAAAGTAGTGTCAGAGTCTGATACCGGCATGATGGGAAGAAATTGTGTCGTACACCTAACGAGACATATATACGGCTGGTGCTCGCCTAATGGAATTTGAGAATAATCACTATCCATCATTCCTACTGGCAACCGGGAAAGTAATAGTCCATCGAGACAATTACTGAGAGAATTTGACGCGAGGCGACCCTGTCCAATATCAAGTCTACTACCGAGTTCGTACCCAAGTTATTATTATCCCGCCGTTCCAAAGTATTGACTTAAGAAATTACTCGTATGATAGCACCTCATGCGATGCATGCGATGTCAAACTACAGCCTGTCAATGGCATTGTCAATGGAGCGAGCAAAGACTTCGAAGCAATTAGTTACTTTCTCGTCGTTAGTGATCCAGTACGTGACTGCACCAATATCTTATCTTGACCCTAAAAGAATTCAAGGTCTGTCATAGATTTCCTCAGTTTGGTTCCCTTGCGACACGGTTAGTAGTTACAAGGAAACGTGGACAGGCAGTTATTGAGAAGAGGGGGAGTCGTTGCTACTCCTCGATAGTTCACAATCTAACGGGGACATGAAGCGACAATGAGAAGCACAAATAGAGACGCACGACCAACGACAACTGGCCAGAACTTAATCAGACCACAAGATAGCTAAGGGGGAAGAAGATCCTAGGCAGTGGGTTGGGGTGTACACCTCGTGGATCAAACTACAGTAGGTCTAGAAAATCATACACTGCCTAACCGGAATAATCCAATACTCAGAGTTGGTGTACTGGATTCAATGCGTTGATCCTTACCCGCCTATGAACTAAGCATTCTACCCGCGACTCCAAGACGGTCTTTCTGACGTTTTCACTGTTCCACATGTGGAATGCGATCTCTAGACGTAACCCGGACAAGCCAAACTGTTGAATAAAAGAAGAGATCAAAGTCGGTCAATGCGGCAGTGATGTGGAGCCACGAGCGTAGTACTTACCTGTCAAGCATAAGTACCTTGCGACCTGTACGGCTTGAAAATGGTGGGTGCGCCTGATGGCAATGCCCGCAATAGACGCTGCGATAATAGATGGCAATGCCGTATTATCGAGTACTCTAATTCACACGACGCTATGGCTGCACTGGCAAATCTGGGGATAGTAGGCAAGTCGTTGACAATGAGTACTTGAGTACTTACCTCCGTAGAATGCTAACGAACCCAATCAGCAAACGTCATTGCCGTTATTCAACTCACGGGATCGAATATCAGCGTGTGTTCCAAATACGTAGCTGGCGTGAAGACCGCACACAGAGATCGAGATAGGATCAGGACAGAGTTGGTGGGATTGTGTGCAGTGCTGACACAAGTTTTGCAGCTAGTAAATGAGGAGACGGCAAGCACCTCCCGATTGGAGTCAGGACGGACCCCTCGTTTGTCAGCTTTAAATGAGCGACTTCACGTTTGCGGTAATGAGATGAAGCGTCTTCGAGCGGCGCTGGGTGACGAGATGGAGAGTTTCGAGATGGGGAGCCTGGAGGCGGCGCCCGATGGCAACATGGAGAGTATCGAGGCAGCGCTGGGTTCCGAGATGGGGGGTCTGGGAAAGGACCTCGGACGGAAAGGTGGTATACAGGCATTGACGTGGCCGTTAAAGGAGGCGGAGGTCAACAAGAGTGTGGACAGTATTAGGAAGCTTAAAGTCTCGTTGATTATGGCGATGGAAGTAGATCAGACGTACGTTGTATCCACTACCTTCGACATGATCCTGATGTTCTTGGCAGACGCCTTACCCTAGAGATACACACAGGTGTTGAAGCCCTGCAGGGACAGAGTGCTGAGATCAATCAGGCAATCGACCAGGCCGAATTGTGCATCAGGGATGTCGCTGGTGTGATACGAAGCGATGTCCAAGCCGTGCAGAGACAGAATGATCAGATCAGGCAATCAATCGCGCAGGCCCAATTGCGTATGTGGATGTCGCTATTCCCTGTTATGGATGGGACGGGATAATTTTGACAAATTTTATTTTGTTTTGTAGAAGAACGTCGTCAGAAGATCTATAATTGGCTGGCCGCTCCCGACCACGAATCAAAACATAGAAACGCTCGTAACATGCGACGGGAAATGACCGGCTCTTGGTTTGTAGATGGCGAATACTTCCAAGACTGGAGAGAAGCCCCTCATTCGTTCCTTTGGCTCCACGGTATACGTGTGTCGATTAAGTTGCGTGATTTGTACCTTCCGCTGATAGACTGCCACAGCTGGCGCTGGGAAAACCATTCTCTGGTATGTAAATCAATTCGTCATTCTCTTCACACTATCATGCTAACGAATGAATGCGGAAAGTTCGACTATCATTGAAGAACTTTCACATCACTGCAGCTTCGATCCCTCCCTCGCAACAGCATTTTTTTACTTTGATTTTAATAGCAAGGACATCCTTGCAAATGCCGTCCTTCGATCTCTGATCGAACAATTATCAGTTCAATGCGCGAGCAACCCCCACGCCCTGGAGTCACTATACTCTAAGATGGAGGACGGTGGTGCTCACCGGGCCCTGGCTCAAGAGGAGCTAATGGTCGCCTTAAAGTCAATCATCGGTTGCTTCCGGGCCGTGTATATCGTTTTTGATGCACTTGACGAATGCCCAGAGCGATCTAGGTTTTTGACTGTGCTCAAACAGATTTATGATTGGGAGTTTAACACATTACACTTGCTGGCGACGAGTCGAAAAGAGCGGGACATTGAAGAAGCGCTGAGTGGCTTGGTTCTATATGAGGTACCGATGGACGAGAGTCTTGTCGACGGTGACATCCGAGTTCACGTGTCCAGAACCCTTGAAGATGATATCAAGTTCAGTATGTGGTCGGTAGAGGAGAAGGAGATGGTGAAGACTACTTTGATTGATAGCGCACATGGAATGTGAGTGGTTATTTCCTTGCGCGTAAATAGGTACTGACCGAACGGCAAGGTTTCGATGGGTTGTCTGTCAGCTGGATGCACTACGAAAGTGTCGAACTCCTGCGGCGCTCGAGAAAGCACTCGTGCGCCTCCCGAAGACGCTTAACGAGACGTACGATCGAATTCTTGCTGCCATTGATGAGGACGATAGGCGGGATGCTCTGAGCTTGCTTCAATGGCTCGCTTTCTCTGTCGGCACATTGTCAACGGCGCAGGCCGTAGAGGTACTCGCTACAGATCCCGACGCAAGAGAAAGAGCTCTGTTTGACCGGCGCCGGCGGCTTCGGAATGCAGGCGACATATTGACCATATGCTCCAGTCTTGTCACCATTACGTTCAGAGAGGACAGCAACCCTGAGGACAGCAACTCTGAGGACGGCGAGGCTGCTGACGGCGATGTGGATGATAGCTATAGTGATGACAGCAGGGATGGAGGCCGTATTGACCACCATGGCGGCAAGACACTCTTCATTGAAGCAAGGGAGGTCAGACTGGCACATTTTTCCGTACGAGAATATCTAATTTCGGAACACCTTCGCACGGGCGCCGCTTCACTTTCATATTATCATTTTAGCGAAAAGATTGCGCATGTATTCATTGCGAAGACATGTCTGGCCTACCTTCTGCAGTTTGACCAGGATAATGGTGTAAACTCGAGTACATTCAGGTCCTATCCGCTATCTCGCTATGCTGCAAAAAACTGGAGGTTTCACGCTGGGTCAGATTCGACTGGTGACTCGGATAATCTACATGGACTGATCATGACGCTCCTGGAACCCATGAGTTCTATCTACTCCAACTGGCTGTGGCTGTGGCTTTATCGTCGGAACATGCGATGGGAAAAGCCTGGGACACCTCTTTACTATGCGGCTGAGGCTGGGTTGGAAAGGGTATGCAAAGACCTGTTGCAGAAAGGATCAGACATAAATGCACCAGGAGGGTACTATGGCACTCCACTGCAGGCGGCGACGGCAAAGGAACATTATACAATTATTCACTTACTCATAGAAAAGGGCGTGGATGTGAATGCTCGTGGAGGACGTTATGGTAGCGCACTACAGTTAGCGGCGTTAAAGGGCCATGATATGATCGTACAGTTGCTCCTAGAGAAGGGAGGCGATGCAAATGCTCAGGGAAGACATTCTAGGAGTGCGCTGCAGGCAGCGGCGTCAAAGGGACGTGATGCGATTGTTCGGATGCTCATAGAGAAGGGTGCGGACGTCAACGCGCAAGGCAGAGCGTATCGTGATGCACTACAGGCGGCAGCCGTGGGCGGTCATGATACAGTTGTCTCGTTGCTGCGGGAAACGGCCGCGGCGGGTCCTTACAAGAACTTGGCATCCCCAGACTTGAAGTTGGTGCGTTGCTGGCCTTCTACTAGACCGCTCTCATCCTTTCTACCTCCCCGTTCGCTCTGTCCCCGCACCTCACACTCATTCCCTATCCTATGACAACAGGGATCAGGCCGGGTCTCCGCTTTCAGCAAGCATGTCCCGCAGCGCCAAGTAGATGTAACTTTAATGCATACACTAAAGCATGATCACAAGCATTGGTGGGTCGCGGTTGCTGAGTTTGTTTATAGGAACCTTGGAGGATTCCTTTTTTTTCTTGGGTTTGGTGGGACTATGGATCGATTAGGCTTCGCTTTGATTTATTCCTCGCCCGTCTTACATCCATCTAATTGTCGCGTACTGAACCTGCACCTTCTAGCACCGTACTGTGTGTCCGCTTCTCTGCCGATGGACGGTACCTCGTGAGTGGGTGCCGCAGATCGGCGCGGATATACGACACGACCACCGGGGCAAGGACGCGGTGAGTGGTCCCCTCTCCTGTCGGCCTTGACCCCCTCTCCCCTTTGCCTTCATCTCTTTTGACACTCGCACCAGTGTGCTCGTCAATGATAGCGCTCTAGGCTACCTCGGTATCAACAGCGTGTGCTTTAGCCCCGATGGGACGCTCCTCGCGACAAGCGCTGAAGATCACAAGATTAGAGTGCGTGTTTCATCACGTCGTTCGCTGAAATCTTCCATTTACCCCTCTGCCTGCCCTTACTGCTGTCTTATTCCCGCACCCACGCTCATCCATGGACCGTACGCTTCCCCTCACCTACAATTTACCCGTCACAACTCGCACATCCCTTCGCCGCACGTCACCGTCAGATATGGGACATTACGAACAAATGTATCCTCTTCATCTTTGAGGGTCATCGAAGACAGGTGCACTCTCTTGGCTTCTCGCCCGACGGCCGCCTCATCGTATCCAGCGCCCAGGACAATACTGTGCGCATCTGGGACATGCAGAATAGACAGCACAAGACGCTGTCGATCACGGTGCATCCGGACGTGCGTATTCTTGACCCTTTTCGTCCCGTGTGGCATGCTGATGCGCGTCGTCGTGTCTGTGGGCGATGTTGTTCGCTTTGTATCTTGCATGTTGTATGGGTTCCGTTGTGCATATATGTAGTCCGACGGCGGCGTATCCTCTGTCGCCATCTCCCCCGATGGGTGCCTCGTCGCTGCGGGCTACCTTGATCACACTGTGCGCCTCTGGGACATCCAAACGGGGCAACTCGTCGAGAGCCTCGTGGGTCACACCAACCACGTGTCTAGCGTGGCGTTCACGCATGACGGAAAGGGCCTCGTCAGTGGGAGTCGGACGCTGAAGCATTGGGATTTGGGGCCGTTGTTAAGGAGTGCCCAGAGAAACACGCTGTCAAAGCGGTCGTACGAAGTGGGTGTAGAGGACATGGGCTCGGTGGTAAAGGAGGAGAGCGGGAAGAACGAAGGTGTGTGTGTGCGCGCGATTGAGTGTATGGGACATAAGGTGTGTGGCAGACTGCTCCGCCTGCATTGCCATTTACTTTCCTTGGCTTGTTATGGGACTTCTAAATCTTCAGTCCTCGCGGGCGTTAATGCTGACGGGTGTGGATATAGGGTTTCGTGAGCTCCGTCGCCGTATCGCAGGACAGCCAGTGGGTCGTGTCGAGTTCGAATGACCGGTCCGTGCAATTCTGGAACCTGTGTACGGGGGAAACGCAACTTGCGCTTCGTGAACACACGGGTATAGGTATGTCCCAGCGCGTTTGCATACCTATGTTTGTGGGGCTCATTTATCATCATTCAATGTGTGCATGCATGCACGCACGTGTAGTTGAATCCGTCGACCTGAGTCCAACGGGCGGTATGCTGGTTACATGTGGTGTGGGTGGTGCAAAGTTATGTGCGTTCCTTTGACGCATTCATTAAGATACTCAATGTGATGCTGATGGATCATCGATGAACTCGCAGGGAGCTACACAATGCTACAATGAGGTCGTTGGAAACTGTATAACCTCAAACCTTGAATGTTTTTCTCTCCCCTCTGTCGGATTCTGTTTTTGGCCCTGTCTTTTGTCTGTTACTGACTTGTCCGACTCACATAAACTGTTCTCTACATGGTCCTTTCTTTCCTGTTTTGATTTTAAATCATATATTGGGCGGGGCAGGTGTCTATAGCAGTTAACTGCCGTTACAAGACACGGCGCGAAACATGCACTATTTGTAGTCGCTTCCTTGTAAGACCAGATTCGGGCAACAGGGCCAACAGACACTACCTGCATTGAACACTCTGGATTCAACTCACCAGAAGCTTGCCAAATTGACATGTATATAGTATAGATATGTTGACCATTTGAGCTGTGAGCTAGCTGTGGCTTTTGGTGGTCTGTTGCTACTATCACCGGTCAGGATGTGGATCAGGGTCAGGATGTGGATCACTTGCACATTCCACCACCC
>QFFB01003538.1:0-14389 GCA_003316465.1 Ramaria cf. rubripermanens | reverse complement strand
AGAGAGCAGGCCACTAACAGAGAGCAAGCCATTAACAGAGAGCAGGCCACTAACAGAGAGCAAGCCACTAACAGAGAGCAGGCCACAAACGGATAGCAAGCCACAAACAGAGAGCAATCCACATTAGACACCACCATAAGCGAGAACACAAGCAAGCCACAACAGACATGGGATGTAGAAGATAGACGAGTAGTAGATTCGATAGTGATGGTCGCTGCCTTAAATACATGGTCTAATGTTCATTCATTGTCTGCTCGACGCTTTGTCTCCAAGTCCCTTGTCCACCCTTTTGTCCTACACTTTGTCTCACAAGTTGACCGTGCCGTGCCGGCCGGCGTGCCGTATCCCTAAGTCTCAACACTGACTGTCAATGCAATAAAGGGAGAATGCAACGAGATTGGACACTCAAGGGGAACCACAAGTAATCCGGAACGCGTATAGAGCAAGACCTACTTTAAATATGTCCTGTCTCAATACCTCTCATGAAAGGAGCCTGAGTCGATGACTAATCCATATGGTCACGTGATCGTGGTGTCACAATTTCACGAACCGCGTCTCCTCAGTTCTCCAGTTTTGTCCTGCTACGCGTTCAAAGCCATCGATGCCCCAAAACATTAAGAATACAGACTCATACGCCTCCATTCTCCTTGCACTTGCGGATCCATTGAAATATGACGACAAACTCGTTCGTCGACTTACGAGGATGCTCAAGAATGGCGCGGTGGTCGCAACGAAACCGTCAGTCACCAGCAAACGAGCCCCATCGAGAACTCTGGAAACCTCAGACGACAGGCGTAAGTTTGCCATGAGTGCCGCCAATGCTGCCTCGCAGTGTCTCGCGACGGTTATTCAGTCAGAAAATGCCTCTAGCCCGGCCATGGGAGATCCCTCAACAGATAAAGCACGATTAATAGCTGCTTGCTTTCAGCTGGCCATATCCACGCTCAGAGAATTGATGCCACGTGTAATTGACGTAGAAAGAGTTGTCTCGAGTTTTATTGCCAAGCTTATCATGATCCGCTTGGTGAGTGCTAATCAACATTCTGAGGATGCTCTGACACGATGGAATTGCTAGTACGAGATCTCACTTGAGCTTCTGGCTGGAATTCGGACCCATGTCATTAAGCTCTATCGGGAACAACCAGTTGAACCTCCCTTGAGAAAACCGACTCGGACCATAGCCAAGTCATCACTCCTTGTACGATACTTGCACTTGATCCGATATCCACTCCCTCCTCCCAAAGATGCCGCTCTCATTGGTGTTATAGCAACGTCTGTTGCTCAAGCATTGACCGCGTTAGCGACCCTGCTCTGCCACTCTCCTGGGAATGCCGCCCTCCTCGAGGCATTTGCATCAACTATCGAGGAAGATGATGGTTTGCTTATATGGCACTCGTTTCTTCCTCGGGACCATGCTGACACCGTGTTGACTCGTGCCCACCGGGCACTGGCCGTGACGTTTACGTCCTCTAATTCTCCACCTGCTGTGCTTTTTCGACTTCGTATATGGGCACTTCGATGTCTTCTTTGCAAGACTACCTTGGATTCCGACATGTTCTGGATTCAAGCCACTAATTATCTCGCATCTCATGGCAAAAGTGCCATCACGGATGGTAAATAAACTCTAATTTAAACAATGATAATATTAATCTTGCTTCGTTGCAGATGATGGTGTCAGAGCTGTAATAGATGCAGTGCGCTTCTTTGACACCCTCGTGATCATGGCGCAAGGACGCCAGGATGCCAAAACATTTATGGCTGGGTCGTCGTTTATCAAATTTTGTGAGATTACACTCATATTTGCGCAGCGTGTGAGATATCCATTTAACTCTGCGATTGTCTGAAATATTAAACCGTATCAAAGGGCGACGACGTATCGAACGTAAAGCGTATCGTTCAGCATATAAAAGGTGACAAGGAAGCAGCGCCACAAACTCCTCTGGACGGTACACTACAAGCCGTACAACTATATGCTACATTCAGTCAGGGTTCAGCTATGTTGGAAAAGTTTCTCCCCTCAGATTCTGGTGAGTCCCACACTAACGATACTTGTGATGTTCAACGTACGATTCGGATAGATGGCGATGTTGTGGCCGCTCTTACCCAGTGTCTGGATGCTCTTCCTCCTCCAGTCTCCATCTTTTCCGTTTTAGAGTCATCTTCCAACCCGCTACGCTCCTTGGAGAAAGTAAGAAGATTATGCGGTAGGGTCCTGGAAGAGGCAAAAGGCGGGGAAGCGTTGAGAAACGTTGCGGAGCTCATACTTGAAAGGATAGTTGAGAGCATAGAGATTGCAATGAAACAGGTAATATCATACATCTCGGGGGTAGTCTATGATACCATGACCCACTAACCCAACTTGCCAAACCAGCTCACATTGAAGATCGACTTCGCAGCACGCGCCATCGATTCTCTTTGCATTCTTGCCAGACATAAACGCTCCCCTTCCAAGCTGGACACACGCACAGCTGCTTATGACTACCTTCAACGGGGGGAGATCATTATTAATGCTCACGAACCGGCATTATCAAACAGTCAGGTCGATCCTGATGCGCCTGACGTCTTTGCCAGAGTACTGCGTTGCCTCTCTGGTGCCTTCTGGAACCATGCGATTGCACTCTACCAAGATGATAAATACGCTGCTGCCGTCCGCTTTCTGGTGCATGCCTGCGGTTTGGGAACGAGAGCCTGCGGTATGGCCAATGAATTGGGTGTAAGTGGCAACAAGCCAGGAACAGGTCCTACCAGCGATTCATGGGCCACCTTCAAGACATCCCTGCCAAAGAGATGGGAACTTTTGGGAGACTGCTATATAAAAATCGGAGATCGACAGGCGAGTTCTACACACTTGTCTTGTCACTTCTTCTGCTCTCTGACAACCATATGAAAGCGTAGCTCGCTTATGGGGCTTTGATCGAGTCCATCAAGGCATACTCCTTTGACCGACTCTGCCCATTGACTGCTTCCTTGTCCCCTACTCAGATTTCTTCAGATGCCACATATGGTCGCCTTTTCAGCCTTGTCCAGCGCACCACTCACATCGCCGTCTCCGATCTGTGTATGACTGATAAAGTTTCTTTATGGCACCCGCTGCGCACTTTGAATGTGCCACCTGGGGCTGTTGGTGTCCTGGTTGAGTGGCAGGCCACAGGGCTTGAAGAGAACTTGTGGAATTCTGAAAGGCGGCCTGTCGTGAACTTCCTTCTTCGGGATGCATTGCATGTGTATGATGTTCAATTTCCTATACGACGTGCCCGGTATGTTTGCCCACACTCGTTTATATATTTACACTGACAGTATTCGCAGAGTACTCCTTCGACAGCTAGAGTTCGCATACCGCACGGGTGACCTGTCGTTTCCAACCGCCGAGATCGCAGCAGAAATACACACTTTGTTGTCAAGGCAGACCGACACTGGGGAAGATGCCGCACTTTCTGCTTGGGTCCCTCAATATCAGGCGACAACTCATATGTGGATGGCGTTTCATGCTCATCAACATTCCCATCTTCTTGGCAGCACTTCAATAAACGTCCTTCAGCAATCAACATTGGCGATCAAAATATTGCGCAAAAACTTTCCCAGTGTTCCACATTCTCCCCCGTACATGTCACCTAAACGCTCTCCGAAGCCGAGGGCCACACAGGCCCCTAAGGTTGCCACCCGGACCTCGTCCAGGACAAAAGTCACCACTGCCAAAGCAAACCCATGTACTCCCAAACCACGAAAGAGTAGGTTTACCATTTTTATGTGAATGGAAGAGTTGACATCGGAATCTTAGAAATCATACAACCGCCACCGAGAGTAATAAGGCTCGATGCATCGCCGAAGTTGACCTCGACAAGAAAAAGTAATGCGTGCACAGTCGACCCTCATCTTGCAAACACAATCGGTATGTCGATCGCGATCGTGACGTCAGTATACGATTTAACTAATGATGCTTAAGAGATGCTCGCCCAACTGCTGGGCCTATTGGGCCATGCTCCCCTAAAGATTCAATTTTTGAACATACTCCAGAGAATCGCTGAGCAATCTCCGGACCCTGCAGCAGATGGTGTGTACAGTCTCCAGACCCTGATATTGTTGCCCTTCCTAAACTACGTAGGATTTATACGAGCATCTGTTGATGCAGCTGTGCAGTATCTCACCTTAGGAAAAACACGACGAGCACTTGCTATCTATGCCCAGGCACATACCGCTGTCAACGATGGAGCACCTGGGATGATCTCGGACGACGTACACATCCGGCTGTTGCTGCATTACGCCGAAGCTCTTGCCCGTTGTGGCGATGATAAGAAAAGGTATGAGTAACTGACTAACCTTTGTATTGTTCAAAATTGGGAAGTTCTATAGTTTGCAGCTGTACGAAGAAGCCCGGGGTATTGCACAGGATATTGAATCTCCTCAGCTCAGATCAACGGCGGGTCGAATCCGCTTTAGAATCCAGGCCTTGCAGCGTTCAGCTCTAGCGTCGAAAGTATTCTCGTTGATCCAAGCCGCTAAGGTGTGTAATCCTCCCCCCTTCTCATTTTTGATGATTTCCATATGACAGAAACCATGTAGGATGATCCTCATGCCGCGCTGTCATCTCTTAGGCAATCTCTTCGATTGTGGAACAGAGCATTTGACTCTCTCGCACGTCTCTCACCGACCCCGGACTATGTTGAAACCAACCCTTTCGATATGTCATCGTTAGCGGCCGCATTGCCCCACCCTGAAGTGGGTCAACCTCAGAAAGAAACTTCTTTACCTCAGAAGACATACCGTAGCAGCATAGCTGCGGATAGCTTGCAATGGCGAATAGCAGAGGTGGTTTATATACAGGAATGAAAGGCCTTGACTCATCATAATTCACAGGGACTGCTGGGTACACTCTTTGATTTGGCTCAGGCGTATTGCCAGCAGGGTTTCGTTCGAGGCTCGGAATACTTTATCGAACAAGCCCGGAATCTCGCAGGCTCATTAAATAGTCCTGCCATGCTCAGTCGTGCCATTGCCAGGAAATGCGAGCTTCAGTTACACCAAGGCAACATACAAGACGCTGCTACTAGCCTAATGGAAGCTGCAGAGCTTTTGCAAGATGTATGTCGAATCGACGTATATTGACAGCTCGCTGATTCTTCCTCAGCTTCCCGGCGTCGATGCTGCAGACGTCACCCGGCTTCGCGCCCGTCATAGCCAATTGCTTGACCAAAATAGTGAAGCTCAGACCCTATATTTGGAGGCACTATCAATGGTGTCTGATTTGGACAACATCTTGTCAACTATTGACAATGCCTTTCCCGGGTTTGAGATTTATTTAATATCATGTATTAGAATTAACAATGCCGTCTAGGCCGAGGATGTCTTTCACACGTTCGCCTGGTAGATCAAGCGATCCTGACGTCCTTGCACCCGACTTCCTGGCCACTGTCCTGAAACAGCAGAGTACGTGTAATGCTGCTTCCGATGAAATGTCTGCTGACTTGTCCTCTAAAGTTTGGCTACAGCGTGATGAGCCACGTACCATAACTGGGGCACTATTGGAAAGGTTTTCGGCCTTGCCACGTTCCAGGCATACTAAAGCAGACAAGCTTGCTATAGTAGCGAAACTTGCTCTGCATGACGCCCACATCCAGTTTGGTTCTGATATATTCCTCAGTTCTCTTACCGAGTCCAGTATGTGCGCTAGTAACCTGTTTTGTGCTTTGATCAATGGCCTTTTTCAGCCATTGCAATTCCAATGGGTCTCTCAAGCGACGATGCCAGACCTTTGTCAGTTGGAGCTAAACAAATGCTAGAAACCCTTTCCACTGCGGAAACAATGTTCCGGAAGAATTTAGAATGTGTTTTCAATTGTGGACACGTATCGGATGCGCGAGAGGCAGCAATATCGCTCGCATTGATACAATCGTTTCAAACCTCGCTAGACAAAGATTGTACTAACGATGCACGCGTTGCTGTTGGATTACTGGGTATGGACCGGGCGTACTTGACTTAATCTTCCCACTCAACACCCTCTTTAGACGCATCTGCCGCTATTACGCTACGTCGTGAGCTCATCGATGTCATTGACCAGAAATTTCCAGAGTTAGCATCAGACGACTTGGTTTGGCCCAGCCCATCTGGTCATGTTCGTTTGGTCTCAGGCAACGCAGATGACGACTACGATACAAGCATGGATCTCAAGGCATATTGGAAAGCGGTGCGGGATCGATATCACTCAAATCAGGGCCTGGATCAGTTTCTTTCCACGTCACAGATAGATATACTTCCCGCTAATTGGACCGTCGTTAATATCAGTATCACAGAGGACAAGAGCACCATGTTCTTTTCGCGGCAGCGTCCTGACAGGGAACCGCTACTTTTCCGTGTCCCGCTGGAACGGCACGGTCGGAAAGACGAGGATGCGGAAGCACAGTTCCTCTTTGAGGATGCTATGCGCCAACTAGGGGATATTCTGCAAGAAAGCGACCAAAGTGCGAAAGATGCCAAGGAGGTTCCTTCAGACAATCGGGATGCAAAAGCGGCGTGGTGGGCAAAACGAGTTGCGCTTGACGAACGGATGCGGGATTTACTCGATAACATAGAATTCTGTTGGCTAGGGGCTTTCAAGGTAGGCACGGGGTTTTGCCAGCATATCAGTCACTGACAGTGTGACTGTGTAGACGATCCTTCAGGAAGCTATCGATATACCACCTGACTTGCTGAAGAACCTCCGTGTGCGGATTGACAAGGTTTTTCACCGAATTCCCGTCGCTGACAAGAAACGGGCGTCGCGGATGAAGTTAGACGATCTTTTGGTGGAGTGCTTTGCCTCCTTATCACCCAAATGCCGCGACGAAGAATTGGAAGACCTCGTGTACTTCATCTTGGACCTTTACCAGTTCCATGGGTTGCACATTGCACTATCGGAAGTTGATATAGATCAAGTGACAGTTGAGCTCCGCACGGCTCTCGAGGAACACATTGCGAAAGGGCGAAGTCGCATCGTGCCTGTGAAGGATGCACATTTGTTTCTTGTCCTGGATAAAAATGTTCAGGGTATTCCTTGGGAATCTATTCCGATTTTGCGAGGAAAGTCAGTTAGTCGGATACCATCCCTTTCGTTCTTGCTGGATAGAGTTGAATTTGCCAAGATTCAACGGGAAGCAACGGGCTTGCCCCTCATGGACCAGGTACCGCCGGATCGTGCACTCGTGAACCCCAAGAAGACCTACTACGTGCTCAATCCAGGCGGGGATTTGACGAAAAGCGAAGGCCGCTTCTGCACATGGGTCAAAGAAATGGATTCCGTGGGCTGGCAGGGTCTCGTAGGTCGTGCGCCCAGCGAGCAGGAGCTTTTAGACGCATTGAACAACAAGGACCTTGTCATGTGAGGCATCAACGAATTTTTGCTGGTTGATGTTACTCATGACCATTCGATGCATAGATATATTGGACACGGAGGTGCAGAGCAGTATGTTCGCTCGAACAAGATAAAACAACTCCCGCGGTGTGCAGCTACCATGCTTTGGGGCTGCTCATCTGGACTAATGCGGGACATGGGCGACTTTGACCGTACCGGAACGCCATACAATTACATGATGGCTGGCTGGTGAGTTTCTGCTGAAGTTTCTTGATGTCATGTGGTCTTATGCAGGAGAACATAGCCCGACCCTGGTAGCTTGTCTCTGGGACGTCACCGACAACGAACTGGACAAGTTCTCGCGCTCTGTGTTCGAAAGCTTAAAGCTGGATGTTAAGAATGTCAGTTCTTGGAGCTGCGAGTCTAGGACTGACTGCGGCATGTCGTTGGTTACTGCAGTGGGCCGGTCACGTGATGTCTGCAAGCTCAAATATTTAACTGGAGCAGCACCTGTAGTATACGGTATTCCCTTTTATCTATAATTGTTATATATCCCATCGTCTTCGGTCGTTAAAAATTTGTTCGATGCAAGATGGTTAGTTATGACGGAAGTAATCGGTTGTGCACCCAGCATCGCCTATCGGAGTTGGGTGTCGACCGACAACGTCGTCAAACGACAACTTTTTCTCACATCCTATACCTTCCAGTATAATCACGCCCTGCGAGCACTATGGCTAGTGTGTTAACGATGACCTTATCATCGTCTCAAACCACCCGTACGCCGTCGCCGTCTTTCAACAATCATTCGCAACGAAATAGCTTGGTCTCGTCGGCAGCTTCATTCCACACAGCGCCTGGATTTGGCTCTCGGTCCTCTCTGAATGCTTCTTCCCGGTCATCGTCGACGAATACAATACCTGCAGTGGCCGCGCCAGGCACCGATGCAATAAATCCAATACATGTCCTATCCCAGAACGCGCAGCAGAACGGAAGTATGCCAGAGGATCAGGTCCACGTTGTCAAAGTGGGGTCGCATTCCGTCAAAGTAAGATCTGGTCCATTCCCCGAGCCTTTGAACGCCAAAGTAGGCAAGACTCTATCGGAAATGAATGACGCCTTCCCACAGAAGGACATGGAGCCAGCAAGGCCGTCTACGCCTCCACAAGACGCAGAGTCTGCTACTACGGATCACTCGGGCTCACCTTCCACATCACGGAATATAGAGTTCAACTACGACATGGAGACGCTGCGGAAAGGCCCATCGAGCTCCTACATACGGCGACCAGCTTCAACAGAAACCAATGTTTCCTCTGGGAGCACAGTGCGTTCGCCGGCCACTTCTATCGTTGTTCCTCAGCGTAAAACAAACGCGATTGGTGTTGAAACTCGTCTGGACGACCGATTAGGGCGTCCTTCACTTGAAACTGACTTGATCGCCTCATCCTCACTACCCACTCGAACACCCCATGCTGCCGATGCATATCTCCATCCATCAAGTGCTGCCACAGCTATACCTCATCATCGTCCAACCCGCCGCAACACAACTGGATCAGTGGTCGTACAGCCCCCGCCCCGCCCTATCCGACAGCTTACAGGGCATAAACACATGTCCTCACAACCAACATCTGAGTTGTCTGATCACCTGGACTCTGATATCCTCGAGCAGGCCGAGCAGATACGGAGGGAACGCCTCAGTAAGCGTGCGAAGGCACAGCAGGAAGCAGAGGCTGCGTTGACCCGAGGCCACTCGAAGCGGACTGTGTTCGACGAAGAAAAAGTCCTTGTTGGCAATTTGATTGGCGAGGATCACGTCAACTATGTCCTTATGTACAACATGTTGACCGGTATTCGGATTGGCGTGTCTCGGTGTCAAGCAAAAGTCAAACGACCTCTAACAGACGATGATTTTACTGCTCGGCACAAATTCTCCTTTGACGTGTAAGTTTCAATGTGTAGTTACTTATTCACTACTGACTATACCGTCTTCAGTGTTGGCAATGAGTTGACACCATCAGCGAAGTATGATTTCAAATTCAAGGACTATGCACCCTGGGTATTTCGCGAACTCCGCGAGGAGTACTTCCGGCTGGACCCGGCAGACTATTTATTATCTCTCACCGCGAAATATATTCTCTCCGAACTAGGTAGCCCGGGCAAGTCTGGGTCCTTCTTCTACTTTTCACGTGACTATCGATTCATAATCAAGACTATCCATCATAGCGAGCATAAATTCCTTCTATCTATTCTCAAGGATTATTATCATCACGTCAAAACAAACCCCCACACGCTCCTGTCTCGTTTCTATGGACTGCACCGTGTCAAACTTCCTCGGGGTCGCAAAATCCACTTTGTCATCATGAATAACCTTTTCCCCCCTCATCGTGACATCCACGAGACGTATGACTTAAAGGGCAGTACCGTCGGAAGGCTATATTCGGAGGAAAAGGCCGCCCGGAATCCACGCGCCGTATTAAAAGATCTCAACTGGATTGACAGACACAAGCAGCTTGAGCTCGGACCGGAGAAACGAGCATTCTTAACAGAGCAGTTAAGAAGTGACCTGGAGTTTCTGAAGAAGGTCAACGTGATGGATTACAGTTTACTCGTGGGCATCCATAACATGCAGCGTGGAAATCGCGATAACTTGCGAAGCAATACTCTCAAAGTCTTTTCGGTTAGTCTATACCATCAAAATGATGACTGGTATTCTGAATTAGACGATTTCCTTTTTTTTCCCTTTTTTAGCCAGACATGCCCCGCATGCGGCGCAGAACTTCCTTGGGTAAAGCGACAAAGCACGAAGCGTTCGCCATTCGTAAGGCTATGCGCGAGTCGGATCCTAAGGCTCTCGGCGCAGAAACGACCAAGCTTCCAGACGAAGAGCCCGTGGACGATCGGCAATATTTTCTCTTTTATCAGGATGAAGGTGGTTATCGTGCCACAGACGAATTTAACGCGCCACAGGCCACCATCTACTACCTTGGCATCATTGATATATGTACACCGTACTCTATGACCAAGAAACTGGAGCACTTCTGGAAAGGGCTGAGTGCAGATCGAGTTTGTCCTCATATTCTCTGACCCAGGCAGCTATTAACAAGTTCCCCACAGCATAAAATCAGTCCAGTGCAGCCTGTCGAGTATGCACAGCGCTTCTTCAACTTTCTCACTGCTGTCATGCGAGGGGGAGGGGGAGGGGAGCGTTTCAAGGCGGCATAGTCGCCTTCCATTGTTTTCACTTTTTCATCACTTTTTCAACGGACTAACGCAATTGTTTATTTTTACTATTTCGTTGTCTTTCCGCTCGCCGCGGTCCCCACATTCTTTATTATGTCTCAGACTCTTGGCCCCTTAGGCAGCCTTCAGGCTCGTCGTTCACTCTCATTTTTACTTCGCATTCTTGCAATCGCTACTATCACCCGTTGTCATCAAGTAGACGCTATTGGCATATTAATCAAACACGTCACTTTGGAATTTAAGCACCACCTATTCTGACGGCCTCAGCAAATTACATGCCTGATTCCGATACTACGGGATCCACACCGTCTCGATGAGGTGTAGATTTGACTCATGTTCAGCTCTAGCACTCGTGTGATCGATGTGCGGAACAAGCTGGGTGACAACAGCCCTACAATAGGCGGCAGCGCTGGCAGTGGCAGTGATGGCATTCAAATTCTCCCCTTGGCTAGGATCGAGGAACACTGCCTTCGGTCAGCAGTTGAAACGCGTTTCTTTGACGCCGCATAGCAGCGACATTTCACTCAGAGCACTCTCTTACAATCGTGTATATATCTGTTACTTAGTTTGAACCTGCGATTCCAGGCTGAGCAAATCTCAGAACCTACTCTACCTCAGAACTACTCATGCGACATCGCCTCGATCCTGTACGCCGCAACAGGTTATATTCTGAGCCAATGTCTCTATTCTCTCCGCATGGTCGGATTTCAGAGGAAGATGCCACAATCCCTCGGGAAAGATTTAGACGACGATAAGCCTCAATTCACAGTGCCACACCTTTTGGTTCATCAGACACCTCATCTCGATTCCACGCCCTGTACAACCAAGCCACCGATCAGCGATTTGAGCAGTCGTGCCAACATGAAGACTTTGAGATGGCCATTTCATTTTACTGGGGGGCAGCCGGCATGCACCTCCTCCTCTTTGATCAGCCTCCCTCTACAACCTCGCGACTGCGCTACTGACACGATTCAAGCAGTTAGGTCGACATGAAGACTTAGAAGATGCAATTTTGTTCCATCGAGAAGTACTCGAGCTGCGAGCCACATCTC
Source organism: Ramaria cf. rubripermanens (assembly GCA_003316465.1). Classification (NCBI taxonomy): domain Eukaryota; kingdom Fungi; phylum Basidiomycota; class Agaricomycetes; order Gomphales; family Gomphaceae; genus Ramaria; species Ramaria cf. rubripermanens. The sequence goes on along the minus strand of QFFB01003538.1, from coordinate 2,776 downwards.
ATCCCCTTCGATCCGACTCCCTCAACAACTTAGCAAACGCGCTATGGGCATATTTTGAGCAGTCCGGTCAACACAATGACTTGGAAGCGATTGCGTTCTTTTGAGAAGCGCTTGAACTACAATTTGCACCCCATCCTTTTGAACCATGTCCCTCAACAACCTTGGAATCCCCCTATGTACACGATTGAAGCAGTTCGGTAGCCAAGAGGACTTGAAGGCGGCAATTTCATTCCATCGAGAGGCGCTGGAGCTGCTCCCTGCACCGCATCCTGGTTGATCCTCTTCCCTCCACAACCTGGCAGCCGTGCTACACACACAATTCAAGCGGTCCGGTCACCGAGAAGACCTGGAGGCGGCGATTTTATCGAGAAGCACTTGAGCTGTGACCTGCACCACATCTTGATCGATTCTCTTCCCTCAATGACTTGGCAATTTGGCTGTTAAAATGATTTCAGTACTCCGGTCAACAAAGATCGAGAGGAGGGGATTGCATTCCATCAAGAAGCAATTGGGTTGCAACCTGCACCGCATCAACCTCCCTCTACAACCTCGCGACTACGCTACTGGCACGATTCAAGCAGCCAGGTCGACATAAAGACTTGGAGGATGCAATTCTGTTCCATCGAGAAGCACTCGGGCTGTGACCCACACCACATCCTGGTCAATTCTCCTCTCTGAACAACCTGGCATATGCACTACACACACAATTCAAGCAGTCCGGTCAACGAGAAGACTTTGAGGCGGCAATATCATTCAATCGAGAAGCACTTAAGCTGCGACCTCCTGCTTGATTCTCTTCCCTCAGCAACGTGGAAAATGCGTTACAGACACGATTTGAGCAGTCCAGGCAAGAATACATAATAGAGAAGGCGATTTCATTACATCGAGAAGCACTTGGGCTGCGACCTGCACCGCATCCTGATCGACCCATGTCCCTCAACGACCACGCAGGCCCTCTACAAACACGATTCGGGCGGTCCGGTCAAAAAGAGAACTTGAAAGAGGTGATTCCATAGTTCCATCGAGAAGCACTTGAACTACCACCTGCATCGCATCTTCTTCGATCTTCGTCCTTCAACGACTTGGCACATGCGCCACAAATACAATTCGGGGAGTCGGGTCGGCAAGAAGACTTGGAGACGGCGATTCTTTTTCATCGAGAAGCACTAGAGCTACTACCTGCACCGCATCCTGATCGATCCATGTCTCTTAACAGCCTTACAACTACGCTACAGACCCGATTTGAGCAGTCCGGTTTATGCGAAGACTTGGAGGCGGCGATTTCATTCGGTCGAGAGACGCTGAAGCTGCGACCTGCACCACATCCTCTTCGATCCTCAGCCCTCGACAACTTGGCAACTGCACTGAAAACAAGATCTGGGCAGTCCGGTCAGCAAAAAGACCTGGGGGAGATGATTTCATTCCACCGAGAAGCACTTGAGCTGCAACCGGCACCGCATTCTCTTCGATTCATGTCTCTCGGCAACCTTGGAACTGCGCTACAACCCAATTTGAGCACTCCGGTCGACATGAAGACTTGGAGACGGCGCGTCTTTGGCTTTCTCAATTGGCACACATGCTACTTGTCGCCAACCAACCTCGGGAGTATATTTGTGACAGACACTGATGACTCAGATTAATTTTGACAAGGCTATGGCTTCCTTTCGGACTGCAGTAGCATATGAGACTGCCCCCGCATCTGAACGGCTTCGTGCTGCCAAGGTATGGCGGACACGTAGATTCTAGGCATAAGTCGGCTTTGAACGCACATCAGGCTGCCATTGAGCTTCTGCCTCGTCTAGCCATGCTTGGTCTGTATTTGCCTTCACGCCAGCGAGCCTTGATATCCGGTAGTGACGGCTTGGCTCGTGCGGCTGCTGCTTGTGCAATTGAATCAGGTCAGTTTCAGAGAGCAGTCGAGCTACTCGAAGAAGGCCGTGCTGTATTTGGGTCACAGGCCCTGCAACTTCGTATGCCGATGACCGACCTCCAGGAAGTTGCACCCGAGCTTGAGGGAAAGCTAAGAGGTATCTCCCGCGCGCTTGAGCAGGGCTCGCTCCGGGATGTGACATGGGCCATGTCCGATAACCCACAGCAAGTGATTTCAATGGAGCGCGAGGCAGCTCGTTTACGTCGTCTAACGACGAGTGGCTGGCAACTCTGGAAGAAGTGTGCCGATTAGAAGGATATGAAGATGCAGAACTGGTTGCGCTGCGTTATTATTGACAACGACGTCTGTCCAGCATGTCCCGTTCATGTTGACTAAGACAGATCTTGATTGCCTCGTGGAACTTATTCGAGAACCTGCTCATTCTGAGTCTATTCGCACTCACCTGGAAATTCTTTTGAAGCAGACTTTGGAGAGCCGAGACCTGACACGAGTCCGAATCGATGAGGAATTTAACCAGTTCCAAACGGTCTTGGCGGTGCGGTGGGAGTCAGTTATAAAACCTTTTCTTCGCTCACTGGACTTAGGTCCCACACGAAGACCCGGTCTTAACAACTTCACAATATCTCTTTACAATATTTTATCACAACAACACCAACCCGAGATAACCCCATCCTGAGCCCATACCCCAAGCCCAAGCCCACTGCTCATCACTGTTCGCAGAAATATGATGCACCACCAAACTTATGGTGTCCCACAAGGTCTTTTGTGTTCCTTCCGATATACGTAGCTGGAATGTACAATGGGAGGGAGCCGGAGTGTGTTTCCGACTACGTGGTTTCGTCGTACACACCGACCATCAACGATATGCCCGTTTCCGACCTCTTC
>QFFB01003536.1:0-11387 GCA_003316465.1 Ramaria cf. rubripermanens | reverse complement strand
TAATAGAGATGGAGTCTTGGAACATCAGTAACTAAGGAGATGGAAATATTCTACTATCTGTAGAGCAGATAGTACTGGATTTTGTTTGGATAGTAAAATAAAATCTGGAAAATAATTAGTTGTCAGGGAGAAGAAATAGTAAATGGGGGGATTGGAAATATAATATTTGATGACAAGAAAAAATAACCAAGAGAAATGTTTGTTCCTTTGACATAACAATGTAAAAGCCACTCCTTCCATTTCCTATTCCATATGTGATCCGATATGTGTGGAATGTTTGATATGTTCCTTGATCCAAATCCCATGATTCTATTACCTTTGTACAACCTTCTATAGTCATAACATTCCTTTTCATTCTATTTTTATTATCCTGGCGGTTCAGGCACTTGCTTACCATATAACTGGGCTGATCAATTATTGGTGACACATGTGCAGGGTAATCACATGCATTACCCACCTCACTTGTACTCATGATGTCATAGTGTGTCTACAACTCACACATGTGGGCCAAGACAACAGAGGATGTTGTCTCATAGTTTTTTCTTGAATATAATAAACAAAGTTCTTTCAAAATATTACTCCCAGCTTTTTATAGCTGAGAGAAAAGAAGAAAAGGGAAAATGATGACTTCACAATATTTTATCACAACACCATAGTCTGTTTTTACACCAATCTATTTCTTTTACCATGTGACTATGATTCAGACACTTTACAATTCACTCTTGTTTGTGCTCTGTCTAGGTTACATGACCTCTCTTACATTCATTGTCCACTCCACTATCCACTTCACACATCTCCTTTTGCTAGTGGCACCAATATCCACCTTACCTTTATCTTTGTTCTCATTTCTATAAGTACACATGTAATTCATCTTGAAGAATCTAACTTTTGACTTACCCTTTTCTCTGTCTGATCCACATTACAGATCATCTTGAGCTTGCAGACAATATCACAGTTTCCTTTTGGAATGCAACTTGCAAGCTTACACTGGGAGAAGGGCAATGAGGCGGAGTAGACAAAGAAGTCTTTAACAAGCCTAAGAGGGTTGGCTGAGGTTTAAAAGGTTCGGGAACCTTGAACAAAGAAGGTGGAGGAAAGGAGAAGGAGTAAGGAAGAGAGAAGTGTGGGTAGAAAAGAAGATAGGAGGGACCTAATAAAGGTAATGAGGTGTCTAGGAGATAGGCTGGATAGGTTGATAGAAGAGGTAAGGGAGAGTAATAGGCTAAGGAAAAAGTTGGATGAGGAGTTTCTGAGGAAGAGAATGGAAATTAACTATCAGGAGTTACTAAGGGATGCAGGAGATGTGGAGGATGAGGAGGTGGAATCAGAGAACAAAAGTAAATAGCAAAACTTGTATCAATCTTGACTTGGTTTTTTTTTTAAAAAAAATCACTAGCTACCTTGGGTCATAGGAACATATGAAAAATAAGAAATCATCAGTGGGCCAGAGGTCCAGGCTTAGCTGGATAATATTTGTAGAAGTCAAGTATCAATTTTATAGCATGGTTAAGCTTGGAAGCAAGGATCCATAAGGTTTCTTCATTGGTGCCTTTGTAACTGGCCTAACATACAAGGTATAACAGCTTGCAACTCTTTCTTCAGTTATTGATTTTTGAGTCAAGAATCTTAGAAATCTGAAATTTGGGCTCACCATCAATAATAACTGGAGGTGTCAGCTGAACTTAGTTTGGAATCATATTAGGCAAAGCTGGCTTGAGTATAGGCACCATAGCTGTATATATAGCTTTTATAGATGCCATAACCATTTGACCTCCCAAGCATGTGCTTTATAGTACCATACAATACAGCCATCCATGGCTGTATTATGGATTCAAGAATAGATAATAAGTATTGTGCAGCAGCTCAGGCTTGTGCATATTTGATTAGCACAATGGTCCATGCATGGTCAAATGTATATATACATTGCACATACTTTGATCTTTGCTCTGTAATGCCTGTCCCTTGGAAGGGAACCACACCCATTTCTGTATATTATTATCCATGGGTATGGGTCCTTTACAAAGGGCAGAAGAGGGTAAAGCAATGGTAGAATTATTTATAATTTTTTGTATAGTAGAATTTAGGATAATATGATCTTGCAGACATCCCTGCATTGAAAACCATGATCCACATTGTATTTATATAGCTTGTGTAGGCATGAAACTGGTAAGAAAATTGCTATGTACAGTACTTCTGTTCTTACATGACCAAAATCCACCCTCAGCTAGCTACACCTGCAGGTCCACCTGGTGGTGCATCCATTCACACCTCATCCTGTGAACATAATTAACATCACAACCCAGCAAACAGTGCAGTTCCTGAGATTTCTTCTCACACAGCCCATTTAAGGCCAGATGGAGCTCAGAACCAGACTGGAGTTCTTGCTGACTCCAGTTCCAAATTCTTGGCTCCCTGTTAGATCCCTGAGATCTAACACCAAGACTCCAAACCTTTGGACCTCCAAACCCCAAAGTAACTATTATATTCCGTTTTAGTTCTTGTTGTTCACCTCTTAAAGTATAATTCTCATTCACAACCCAAAGGAGAATACTTGTACCTCACTCGATCCGAACCTCCGACCCTATTCTGAACTCCAATTATTATTTGACTCTTATATCCTTCTTGTTCTACATTTATGTCTTTCTTGTTACAGGTTCTTAAGATACAATTAGGATACGAGGTATTAATAGTCCTCCAATCTTGTATCAGTTCTTTAGTTCGAATATCAACTTATTTCCTCATTACCAACCTCCAGTCTTCTCACATCACTATCTCCATAGTTAGACACTACTAGTGATACTTCCGAAGTTCAAACCTCCAAGTAACCTCCAAACCTCCAATCTCCAAAATTAGGGACCAAACAATAGTAGGTGGCACAACCCATAAGTTGAAGCCAAGTCCCTACCCCCCTTGTATTACTTTGAAGTCCAACCTCCAAGTCTCTGACCTCTGAAGTTCCGGGTAACATCCATGAACTTAACACTCCCCAATACTCTGGCACTTTGACTTCTATCCTGCACAGAGCATCAAATGATGTCCAATTTGCTGAATTTTCTGAAAGATCAGGCTCAGATAGCATGTTTGCACAAAGATCCAACAGCAACAGTGCATCAATGACAGGTGACAGTGACATAGAAATGGAAGACTTGTTGAATGCAGATGTGAGTGTATTTTTATTATTGATACAGGCTGCTGACAGTATATACACAGATCACAGACCTATTACCATGCCAGACTCATGAGAAAGTTAGGAAAATGTTTAAGAGATCTAAAAGTAAAAAGAAAACAGGTAAATCAGCACAGAAGTACAAAAACAAGGAAGTGGCCATGGATGAACCTCAGCCAGCAAAAAAGGTGAAAAATGCCAAGGATGTTAATGCTCACCTGGATAAACATATGGCATCTGAACCTATGGAAACAGAAAAGAAGGTAAGTAATTTGTACTATAATGGTGTATGGCTACATGTGTAACATTCAGGATCATTTGTGCAAGAATCCTATATATGCTTTCTATGCTGAACATGTTGAAAAGATGAACCTAGCAGGAAAGCCTTCAGGGGATCAAGCCTATTCCTGCCATCATTGTTCATACACAATGAAGGTGACAAAACTTATGAAGTATAGCCTGAATTGTGAGTGAATTGTCTGTGTCTTTGACCATCTCACTAATAATATGTCAAAACAGCACTGACTTTCCATTTAAAAAACCATCATGGGAGTATGAATTCCTTGTGATAAAATATTGTAAAATATTGTGAAGTCTTCATTTTATTTCTCTTCTTCTTTTCTCTCAGTCCCAGAAGACTGGGAGGGATCTTTTAAGAATTTTATTGGTTATATTTGGAGGAGAAAAAACCATGAGACAATGACTTCTGTTGTCTCAGCCTGCACATGCAAGCCACAGATGTGCTATGACATCATGACCACAAGCAAGGCAGGTAACCCACATGATTACCCCACACACATGTCACCAATACACAATCAGCTCGGCTGCATGACAAGCAAGTGTCTGAATCACCAAGGTAACAAAAATAGAACAGAGAAGAGAGGTTGTGATAATAGAAGACAATACAGTGGTAATAATGTCACAGAACTTGAGTCAGGTGACACATCAAACATGTCCAACATATTGGATTGTATATGAAACAGGAAATAGAAAGAGGGGCCTTGTTACTGTTATGTCAAGAAAACAAGCTTTTTTTTTCGTTTATCTTTTTCTACTTGTCATCTAGTACCATATTTCCAATCCCCATTCATTCCCTCTTCGTTTCTCAAATGAATAATTAGTTTTCCAGATTTTTCTTTATTATCCAAACAATATATGGCACTATTTGCTCCACAGATAGTAGTATATTTCCATCCCCTTACTTACTTATATTCCAAGCCCCTGTCACTATTTTTAGCATTCCAAAGTCACCCCTGAACTTTTTTGTATAAGTACTATAATATCTTTGTATGATATGTTTAAGCTAGAATTATATCTCTCCTCACTCACACAGAAAAAACTAGGGCATTCAGAATTGCTCTTGAAATTCCTATTATTTCCCCAACAACCTCTATGACTCAGAAGCTAGCTACCTTAAATTACTTATTTATCTCTCTGCTTTGTCACTGTACTCTGAGGCTCTTCTTACTCGACCAACATTCTACCCTGACACCAAAACCTCTGAGTCAAGCTATCAGTACATCATTGATATTATTATCAACCCCCACATTACATCACCTCCAATCAATCAGCACATACATCATACCTGGCACCACATCTATAACAAAAGAAATAAAATCTTTGATCTTTTTCTTTTTATCAAAATTAGAGATACATAAAAACTTAAAAGTATTTGGCAACCAAGGTGCATGAAGGTCTACTTACAACAGAAGAGGTTCTTCTAGCATCCAGTGCCAAGAAGCTTGAGCATGACAATGTGTGGGATTATGTGAAAAATATGACACAGGCCACTGAGCCTCTCTGGCAGGTTTTACTAGACAGGCAGATCTGGCCAAGGTGAGTATTACAGTCTGCTATTTGATCTAACATGCACTGAAATCATGTGCAGATGCCTTGAGACCAGTGTAAATTTGAAAAACTCCTTGTGAACTGGATTATTGTTTGTGATCAGCCATTTGTGGAGGTGGAGCATCCTAATTCCATGCATTTCTGGAATTTACTCACCATGGTTCCATACATCCAAACATTCCCAGGAGAACAACAGTAAAACACCAGATCACACAGATGGGGGCAGGGTGAGGGGTCTTAAGATACAATGAATATAAAAATAATATTTTAATAAAACAAGGATATTATACCTTGTCAACACAGCACCAAGTGGGGTGCACATGTTGATGATGCAGTTGGTCATGTGATGTGGGATATCAGCACTCAGCCTTGGGGACAAACCAGGAGTTCAGCTCAGTGATGCTGGTAACAAAAATATTTGTTGCTCAGGCAATTTTGGGTGGAAAGGTGTTCACTTCCAAGGGCCTAGGACTGTAATAATAACTAGATAATTTCTATGATGCTTTGGAGCTGCCAGAAACAGCGAGTAGAGGTCAGGAAATATTTTCTTGGTGGTTTTAACAAGTAAATATTTGGCTTTGTGCAAGATAAATGTTCTGGCTGATATTTTGTCACTAGTTTCATCTAGGAACTATGGGAGCATTTATACTAGAATTATTCTAAAAATATCTTCGAAGGGGAATAATAGGTAAGGCAGAAATGAGTTGCAGGGATGGATACATACAGGCAGGGTGGAGCAAATATTCCCCTGCTCATGTTGAAACATCAGATGAACAGGGATACTACCTAGGATGTTAGGGGTATAGTTCTTCTAATGAATGATGATGACAATCAATGAGTGAACAGATAGGAGAAAATAAAACAAAATAAACTTGTGAAAATCCTCCAATATAAATCACTATTTTCTGGACCTGTTTCATAAGCATTCAATTGAGTGAGTGTATGTGATACACCACTCCCTTCAAATTACATAGGTTCCAATTGTAAAGAATGTAGCAGTATGGATAGGGGCTGAAGAGTGTGTTTATAGTAGTATGGAAGCACACCTGAGTCTTAAGGTGGCTAGCAGCACATATATGAGAAGACTGTCTCAAACATTTGTGACTCAGTCTGTATAACTCAGAAGGAGACGTAACTTCAGTATATGTAGCATATGCAAGATACCAGCTAAAATACTGTGGTGCCATACATGTGAAAATGCAAAGGAAAGGTCAGGCACAAATTATAGTGAGACTCACTGCCTGTGCATTGCAGTAGATGGTGAGCAGCTCCCAAGTGTCGAGCCTGCCCCTCAGTGTCAGTAAGTGTGATGACTCAGTCATGTGGATAGGACATGTGACTTGGAGTGATGTTGGGCTCACTCATGGTTGGGTATGGGGTGGCAACAGGCAACATATGACTACATATCCTGGGTGTTGTTAGCTTGACTTGATCAGATGTTATGGCTTGCAACTATCCCTCACCTCATACGTGATACCTGTGGATCAGCCTGTGGATTAGTCCTGGGGAACTCATTGTGATTGTAGGGCAACTTGTGTACACATCGGATGGAGTAAGGGGAACATTTTGTGATTGTGAAAGAAACGGTAGTAGGGATGGGAATAGGACGGAAACAATAGTAATGGTAACAAAAGTCCATACAATGAAGCTACATGTTCATGTGTAAAGTGAAGGTGAAGATGGAAGTGGATCAATAGGGTAGAACATGGTGTGGGATATAAAACTAAAGTAGAGTGAGAATATGAACTGATATACTTACAACACCGATGACCCCATGCAGCAACAATATATTTTGTTCAGCTTGTTCCACCAAAGGTTTGGTGCTTACATAAGCAATCCAACCTGGTGGTTGTGCCAGGTAATCACATGTGTGATCTGATCCATGATCTGGTCCCAATCCCATGACATAGTGGGTGTCAAAGGGCCGGTGAGTGGTCCAGCAGTGTCTAAACTGCCACAATTTTTTTTATCCTATAGATAAGAATCAAATGATTCATTCAAGTGTTGTATTAGCCTTCTGGGACTAAGAGGGATTTGATAAAATATATTTACGATTTGTTTTTCATGTTTTCTTTATCACAATAAGGGGAACCTTGTTAGATCCCTGAGATCTAACACCAAGGCTCCAAACCTTCAGACCTCTCAACTCTGAAGTAACTATTATATTCTGTTTTAGTTGTTGTTATATGCCTCTTAAAGTATAATCCTCATTCACAACCCAAAGTAGAATACTCGTACCTTGCTCAATCCAAACCTCTGACCCTATTCCGAACTCCAATTATTATTCAACTCTTATATCTTTCTTGTCTTACATTTATGTCCTTCTTGTTATACATTCTTGGGATACAATTAGGATACAAGGTATTAATAGTCCTCCAACCTTGTATCCATTCTCTAGTTTGAATATTGACTTATTTCCTCATTACCAACCTCCAGGCCTTCTTGCATCACTAACTCCATAAGTTAGATATTATTAGTGATATCCCTGGGTCTGAACCTCTGGACAATCTCTGAACCCCTAACCTCCAAAATTAGGGATTGAACACTAGTAGGTGGCACAACCCATAAGTTGAAGCCAAGTCCCTACCCCCCTTGTATTGCTTCGAAGTCTGACCTCCAAGTCTCCAACCTCTGAAGTTCTGGGTAACATTTGTGAACTTAAAAAACCTCTGCTTTGCAGGCAAATTCCTGTGAAGTCCTGTGTCTATGTTTCACTTTGATGTGAACATTCCCACACTATGCCAAAGTCCTGCAAAGTGTAGTGTACACATCCCTGCCAAAGTTGATTTCACCAAATGCCACTTCAGCAACTGGCCTCTTGTCCCAGAGCTTTGCAGGTACTTCCCCCAGCATCTTCTGAACACCTCCTTGGCCCTGTCCACATTTTGGCACCCCTGTTGCTTATGTGATTCAGACTTTGGAAGTGCAGAGTTGTGATGCCTGAAGTATATAGTTGGCAAAGGGATCCTCAGAGTTTCTCTTAGGATTTCCCCTTTGCCAGTGTGCTGCTTGAGTGTGGAGCATCTGCTTAAGTTACCCTCACAGACAGAGTCTTGAAATGAGCTAAAAAAACTTACTGGATGTACATACTTTGGTTCTAGGAATCCTTCATGATGCATGACCATGTCTACACTGCTATAGAGGCCCACATACAGTGCCTCCCACACATACTCCACTTGGCTGCCCTCAAGGTTTGTCCACTAGTTAATCAAATCTACAAACTCCTAATGCCTGAGCTCAGCTCCTTGAAACCATTGGTGCACTCCAGAGAATGTCTAACATGTGTAACTATCAAGATGCCATCACCGCTCCCCTTCAGGCTGAATGCAATGATGACCTTGTTGATCTTATTGATGAATCTGAAGATGTCAACATGTACTCAGGGTCAGTTGAGATGACTGGTGTTCATTATGCTGTCAAGCGGGTGAGTTTGTTTCATATATATCTTCACTGCTTCAAAACCTACAATGCCTATGATATCTGTTCAGCTTCATCACATTATTAAGGCCATGCACAGTAGCCCCCAATGATGCCAAGCTTGGTTTGCAGAAATTGACCTTTCAGACACATTGAGATCTCAAAGAAGTCAAGAAAATGCTGATCCTTAATGTTTCCACTGACTGGTCCTCTATGCACCAGATGCTCCATATGTATCTACCAAAACACACATATTTTAGCCAATTCATGTGATTTTTGGAATCAAACAGGTTGCACACTTCAATACAGGGATGTGATCCAGGGATGTGATCAATAACTACATAGCCAAGGTCAAGGATCTTTGTCATCTGGAGCTCTCAGATGATGATTGGGATGCCATCAAACTTGTCTGTGATTGGCTTCATAGCTTTTGGCATGCAACTGTTTAAATGTCAACTATGCATAAGCCCATGCTATCTCAGGTATATACTATTTTCACTGGCCTCCAAAACAACCTTCATGATTCATTACAGGCCCTTCCTGACAACACCCACATCAACTCCGCATTGGTCTACTTAATGCACACCATAAACTTAGTGATTACTTTTTCAAACCAATGACTCACCTTATCATGTGTGGGTAGCTTGTATGTCTGAATATATTTTCACCCCTCCTTCACTATTCTTTATCAACAACCTGCATATTGCAGTCTTGGACCCTTGCATCAAGTATGAGGTGTTGACAAGTGATTTCATGGATGAATTGGATATTCTCTTGCACATTGATGAATGTCATGACAACTTGTGTACACACTACATCAAACACTATGGACCTGCCTCAGGATCAACCTCTGACAATGCTCCAGTTGTCACAGGGCCTGGTGCAACTCAACCAGTCAATGGTTCACCTATCAAGAGCTTCATGGCTCACTTCAAGTGATCAGTCATATTTGATCCAGCATCAGAAGCCAATGAGTTTTTCAAATTACCAGTTGAGGTCTTCAATATTTGTGATCCACTGCAGTGGTGGGGTGCATGGCATGCACAGTTTCCTCATCTTGCACTATTTACTTGAGATATATTTTCTATTCCAGGATCAGCAGTGGCTGTTGAATGCATTTTTTGCTAGCAGACAGAATACTATTGCACTTAGACATTCATGGATTGCACCAGAGACAATCTGCATGCTCATGGTGCTCAAAAACAAGCTGCATGTCACTCAGGACACCAATGACACAGTTGTTTGAATGGTAGAATAGTTAAAGTAATGTATGTTCATCCTTACCATTTTGAAGATACTGTATATACCATATACGGCCGTTTTCTGGCCGTACCATAAGAGCTTAAAAATTGTACGGTGACGGTCACCAGACGTAACCATCAATGGACCGTCATCTTACGGGTTACGGTACGGTGCCCATCCCTAGCGGTGACTCGACGCCGCTCCCAACACAAAAACATCAATAGACTTTGCATTTGTGGGCTCGGGACCCGCATTGGATGGCGACAAGTATCATGCTGTCTTGTTTACGAAAAAAATCTCTGTCTTGCCCTGCATACTCCTATGAGCGTGGCGAAACTAGGGCCTTCATTCTGTACAGGGGATGTCGCTGCTTTCGCTGGTCAATCTTCCGGTGACACGCGATCTTCAGCACTTCGTCTAAGCATATGTTCTCCCTTTTACATATCACGTCACTATAGAATGAGAAACGCAAACACAATGCGAGTGTGAGTTAGAATGTACTACGTACACAACGATAGTCCGCGAAAAATGCTGTCTGCGCAACCAAGCATAGACGCCACTGCGGTCACTGCGGGATAGCTGACATGCCACTCACAGAGCTCGACACCAGTGCGGAGAACATGAAGCCACCACTCGGCGCACTCGGTCTGCAGCGCTCGCTCCGGGCTGTGTGAGCGAGGACTCAAGACGGCACATGATCTTTGAGTCTTCCCCGCGGTTATTCTCTACAGCACTGAAATCGACATCTGCATCAGGTGTGTATACGTGATGAACTGGGAAAAGATGCGCAGATGGTACTCCGTTACCTTGTGCAGGGGTCTCGGGGAGGAAAGTATTCTTTGCAATCAAAGTTAGCTATGCGCTCCAACATTAAAAACATAAAGGCACATGGGATTTGGGACAATGCCGCCGTTCTTTGGCCATCATCATAGTGCATTACAAATGGCAGTCTTGGAATCATGAGTAGAGGATGGCGTATAGGAAGCAAGTTGATGGGAGTCAGCTCGGCCAGAGCTCGTCTTCCCGTGCTTGCACCACCGCAGTGGTTTCAATTGGCTCGTTGTGTATGTCTAACAGCCCAACTGGGGCTGGAAGTTGTGGACGTGACGCGTGACAGCTAGTACGACAGACAATCATATCGGAACTCAGCGGAAACGAAACCGACAACATACCAATAAGGGTCATGTAATGAAAGTGCAGCCTGAATCGGGGCTTGGCGTGGCCAGGCGGCTGGTGGCAAGAATCTCTAATGACCTATTGATGAGAAATGAATATTTGGCTGGAGAGGTCATGTTTCATATAAATTATCGAGAGCTTTGTAATCTGGCACGTACGGTAGTAAATAATCGCTGAGCCTTGGTGGTATGGTAGAAAACACCAGCTGCTAGTAGGGAACGTATGTTGATTATCCGCGTAGACTACCATGATTCAAGTGGGAACCATCGTGGACATCATCGCGTAGCGTGTTGCTACTGCAAAACAAGCACAACAAAAAGCTACTGAAGGCTCTTGACCCTGGTCACCAACACAATTTGTTTAGTCATGGCAGTGAAATAAATAGTCCCATATACGCTGGCAGGGAGATCTCATTCGTATGCTTGATGAAGGAAAATACGCATGCCCAATGAATTTAGTGGCAATCCAATGCGGGGGAAGCTGCCGCCAGAGCCTTGCCACATCAGATCTTATTGCAGCGTAGAAGAGGACTGATTCC
>QFFB01003534.1:0-18857 GCA_003316465.1 Ramaria cf. rubripermanens | reverse complement strand
TATCGCTCAAAAGTTGACGACCTCATGCAGGTGAGTGAGTTTTCAGAGCCAGGCTATGGAAGCGGACTAAGTCAAGAAGCGCTATAAACAGTTCGGCATACAGACAGAGGCAGCAGCCAAAAAGCTACATTCCGAAGTCGAGCAGAGATGTGCCGAACTCAAGACGACTGCCGGCCTCTGTTCAAAGCTTGAAACTGAGAACCGGGTCCTCGAGGATCGACTAACGGAAACAGTGAACGCTGAACGGGAATCATCCACAAAACTCTCACATGCCTCTGACCAGCTCCAGACAATTACCGGCCGCTGTTCGCAGCTTGAGGCAGAGATGGATTCTTTGAGATCAAGGCTAACGGAAGCCGATGCTCAGCTCAAGAAAGAGCAAGAGCGCAAAGATTGGGAGTTGAAAGAGGAGGCAGAAGACCTCCGGCGAGAGGTGAAAGAAACCACAGCACAGAAGGAACGAACTATGGAGCGCCTTGGGATCGCCAATAATACTGTCGCTCGCCTTCAGCAGGATTTGAAGATAGCACAAGAGACCGCTGAGGTGTCTCAACGCAATGTGCGGAGGGCCAGGTCTGCACTTGACGATATGGGCAGTCAAGTGCACGCATTGAAAACCTACGTGGCAGCGACGCAAACAAAACGCCGGAGAGCCGAAGAAGATCTGGTGGACGAGAGGGATGCAAAGCGGCGGCTTATTGAGGAAAGGGACATCGCGGCGCGCTGTCTCACGAGCGCTTGTGACGTTAAAAAGTATGAAACTGAACACAAACGGTTGGGAGAAAGACTGCGGGTAGAAATGCATCAGAGAAAGGAAATTGAGACGTCCCTAGCACAAGCGAACGCGAAGTTAGATCGAGTCGTTGTAACCGATTCACTGATCGCTGCGTTTTTGAAAATGGATCAGTTAGTAGCTGAAGTGGTGGAAGGCACCTCAGTTTCAAACCATGGATAATCTTTTCTCTTTCACTTGATTACTTATCATGTAAACTAATTGAAAAGTGGATGGAAATTTTATATATAATCAATTCTGCAGAAGTGGAATATGGCTTGGAAATATGAAAAATTCATTGCTCAAGGGAAAATGAACATATTTGGGTTACAACCTTTCTCTTTTTCAATTATCACAACTGTACAATAATTTCTTTACAACACCTTTCTCTTTTTCAACTTTTACAAACACTGTCTCCAATACAAGAATTGACACATGTCTCTTTCCTTACCTGACAACTACTACCTTTCTTCAAGGAAGACTTCACTCACTTCTACAAGGGCTCCGCCGGTGAAACCGGCTTAGCTAGGGATTCGTGACTGTGACGGTGTTGATCATAAGCGTGTGACCGGAGGCAACAACGCGTTTTATGCGTGTTTACCTCGCCCAGTCCGCCTGGCTACACGTCCCACCGACTTGTACAGCTGGCCTGCCTCACCACCGTTCGTGTGAGGAGTCAGGACGTGGCTTTCGCTTTCATTTTGAACATGGCCTTATTTTTCTGCAACGTCTTCGTTCTAACACTGCACATACTTTATGCTGAGGCCTTCAATTTGAAGCTGTACAATCCGTCACACTTCCAGTCTCTCTTTCAAAAGCGCAGCACTGCGCCCCGACCCCAGCAGTGTGTCCTTGTCACGCCTTCTCTAAGCGTCAGTCTTCCTCCATCTGCGGGGGGCAATGGCGATCAGTCGCCTCTTCTTCCTGGACCCTCCAGGGGAGCACCAGGCACAATACAAGCGCAATCGGCTTGTGGAGATATAGGCGCAAAGGGTTCGTATTGTCGTTACCCTATATATATACGCCAACAATATATGTGTGTGTACCTGTCCTGCAGAGACCATTTCACCCTTGTCTGGTCCCAATGGCGCCATCTCCTGGATGACCTGCGGTATCAATTCCACGGGGTGGACACCCTCTTATGCTACAGTCTCTGACATCATAACTGCCGATCTCACATCAGCTTTGAACCAAGGCAGTAGCCCGTTCCAAGCTTGCAGCAGTGTTTTAAGTATCATTGAGAAGTATGCGGCGCAATTTAAAGGTATCGTTCGAGCGCCGACCTCAATCCGTCATTTTGACCTGGGGTACCGGTATGGTCAGTGCCTTCCATCCTGGTCGCATCCTTTGCTATGCAAGAGTCCGGTTGCCAACCAGACCAACAAGGTCAAGGTGGAGAACAGGGTATCATGCAGATTTCCCCGGACAAAGTAAGCTCGCAGCCGGTCCTAAACTGGTGAACCTGACATGCCTATAGTGTGGTGGTGCCCCAAAGGGAAATTGCAAGGATCCCGATTTCAATATCCACCAAGGCACACAGTTTCTCGCGAATACTCTCGCAGCGAACAACGGAAATGTATTAGGTAGAGCATGACGCAGTCTGCTTCTGTAACCCAGTTATTGATGCTGAAACCTATAGTGACTATCGGCCAGTATAATGGATGGTACCAAGGCATGACGTTTGCTGAGGCTACTGCCGCGGCGGGAACATCCTGTTGCCATTGTCAGCAGAACCTTGATTAGTACGCGCTGTTGCGTATTCTGTTCTTTCAAACTCATGGCCTAAGGACCATTCTCCCAGCATATTTCAGATGTTGAATGGCTGGGTCTTGAACAGGAATCCATTGACGCAACCACGACTGGGACAATATTTCAATTTAGACGTCTGTTGATGAACGCCGAACGTTTACAAAAATTTCTGGACTCACCGTCAGCGCTCACTTCAAACCCAAACTTGTTAGCCTAGATATTCATCCATCAAAACGGATGACGAGCGCATGTAGCACGGATTTGTGCGCTTGGAAGAATTGATTGGTTTCCCCCGCTGTCAGCTTCGTCATCACCATCCGCGATTCTGTTATATCTTCTGGCTAATTACGAAAATGTCTATAGATGGTGCAAGGTGACGAACTAGGAAATCATGTTTGCTAATAGGTGTGAGCGTCGATGTAATCCATGACCATGCCTACCAAGCCTCGCGGACCCCGTCCGACACGTCGATCACGGAATAGACTCGACCACGACAGGGCTAAGACTAAAGCTTCACCATATCTTGTGGCAGATTAATAGAGGAGCAGAAATATGAGTATATCAAGCGACTGACCTCGGACTCCATTGATTGCATAGATCCCAACAACTCACAACGGCAAGGCGAGTGCAATACAAGGCAAAATCGGTTCGTCGTGAGGCAGGCAAGACAAGGACCCAGAGATTGCCAAGTAAACCATTGGCAATCCATCTGGAGTGCGGTCAGCGTTAGCACCACGTTGCAGAGGAACAGTGGCACCAACCGGGCGTGAGGGATGAATCCTGGACGCAAAATACGCTGGAAAAGGCATGTGAGGCCCCAGCAAGTATTGATTGAACCTATATAGAAGAGAGGTGATGTTGGTACACAAGGGTTGATCCATTGGGTAGGTACTAACCCACAACGAATGCCGTCCCCCTTATTGAGGAGATGATCCAATCTTTGAAAACGCCTAGAGGACTGCTCGTCTTCGATGAATGCAAGTTACAAAGAAGGCAGTAGGGTGCTACCTCTCACGGATTTTCCGTCTCTTGAACAACAGAGAAAGTGTGCCCAACGCGCTAACCCATGTAAAGACTTTGGGGAATTGCGTTAGCCATGCCCTGATGTACGTCTCTATACAGCTCGGAGTTCCGGGGTGCAGGCGAGCGCAAACCACACGCGTGTGAGCAGGCTGAATTTCCGGAGACTCGGGAGACTGCGGGGATGAAAGCACACCAGGGGGGCGACACTCGAACTTGGTCTGCCCAAGGAACTCGACTAATTGTTCAGCAGGCTCGCCTGAGCCATAACCCGAATGCTGGGGCCAGACTCGCTTGAAAAAATTCTAATCAAATTAGCTCGTGTGCTCACGCGTAGAATAAGGTCTCCGTAGCCACGGGGGAAACACTTGCGTTGGAAGAGAAATGCCCAAAGGAGCCAGGAGTTGGCTGCTAGGATGAGAGTCCATGTTGGCGGTAGTATTTGCCTCTGCTTGGAGCCTCGCCTGAAGTTGACGGCGGCGGCGGTAGCAACATAGACTGCGAGTGTTCTTCTGAAAGAAGGCTCGATCAAGTGGAGAAGCGGAGATGAAAGTACAGCAGGTAGGACGGAGTTTGGGTATCGGCAATTCCAGAGGGCATATGTTCTTGGAAGAGTGACGGCAAAAACAGCTTGTTTCAAGACTTGGGGATTCTTTCCTTGGCGAACTAAAACTTTAATTATCGTCCTGACGCGAAGTTCAGGCTGAAATAGGTGTAATTTTGCAAAACTGCTTACTTTGCAGCCGTCGCCTTGCTGTTCAGTCGTGGTAGGCTTCGCAGCACCGAGAGAAGTACATACGCGACAAGGAAATCGCGTGAGACGTTTGGCCCAAGCAGCCTCATCCTAGCAGGAGCGATAGACACTGTTCCCAGTCCTCAGGACCAAACGAGCGTCGTAAAAGCGGAGTTCCAACATGCATACAACGGGTGCAAGAATGCAGCCAAGGGCTGCTAGGGTTGTGCTGACCCTATATCATAGTGCATGGGTGTAGCTCTGACCTGCCCGAAGTTCTTTGTGGACGCGCCTGGCAGAAGTTAGGCTTCTTCCGCTAGGGTTTGATGCTTACTGACTGCAGTGCACGGGTGTTCGAAGTGGTTATAACAGGCATGCTCCGGATATAGAAAAGCAAGTTTGGCGGGCGATGGTCTACTGTCTAACGATAACAGCCATTATCCACACTAACTACTACAGGATGCTACCCTTCCTCAACCGTGTCCTTCTCAATGTGGTCAGTCATCAGTAGTTTGGGCCGTTTTGAGTCTAACGGTAGGGACTGGGATGAAAATTCTTGCTTCAACCATCACGGTATCGGTGTTAATCGGCGTTCGGCCTTTCAACCTATATTTATTACTTGGTCGAGGGAATAATCATCCACATATATAACGCACGATGATTTACGCGTGGTATATAATAAATGGGTTCAGGGCCGGACAAGACTCCCGCGCCTAAGACGAGAATCATTTTTTATCCTTTGACTCTTGCTCAAAAGCATGAGCGCTGCCGGAATCTCCATAGGAAGCAGTGGGGAAAGAAGACATGATAGGGTGAGTAAGAACTTGAACGCGGGAATGAACATTCGCCGAGTTTGACCTGTAAAGAATTCTATATTCAATACCGTACAGCTGGCGTGCGAATGTCCAATGAGTTCTTTGCTGTATTTAGAGACACGATTCAGTCAGTTTTACATACTGAGCCCCCTCTGCCTCCCTATCATTCCTGCGAAGGTCGTGTCATTGACTAGAGTGAAAGTAGAACAAGTTTAGGTTGGAAATTATATTTGCCAGATAATTCAGGTACCCAAGTGGTACAACTGATATAGATCGAAGTTTGAAGTACCAAGATGGCAACCGCTCGAGTCTATCAGTCCGTCTCCACGAAGACCCAAACGTTGTATTGGGAATTTACGTGACATCTGATGAGACGTCACCCAAACCACTTCAGCTCCAGACTGCCCTGCCTGAGTAAAAGAAAACTACGTACGTTGCTGCGTGAGGTGACATGATTAAGGCCCTTTGAGGGACGAACTCAAAATTCGGCATCCGTTGTTGATGTAAAGACGGTCATGTCAGTGCTAACATAATCCCGATGGCGGGTGGCGGGGTTTCAACTTGGCCATGGGTCTCCACTTTCTTTGCATTGGCTTGACAGCTGAAACATGGGTGCTCCAGGGACGTTTCTGGTTTCTATGGTGTATGAAGCCACTGTTTTAGCACCTGGATGTCGAACGAAGGACGGCAAACGGCTGTTATGCAATTTCTAACGGACTGCTCGTCAACCTAACTCCGATGTGCTTCATCTTGAATTGGACAAAGTCCGAAGTCGCCTAGTCTCGTCCCTAGCTTACGCACCTTTAGGCGAATGTAGTCGCTGCATTGGAAAGGCCTTATCAACCTTTTGCATGGACGTACAACAACACAGGTGCCATCCAGCAACGATTTAATATCTCTCTGTGGACAGAGCCTCCTCACGTGTATACATGGTGTATGTTTCCCCGCGATCAAAATATGGATTAGCCTTTATTTTTACACTAGGACACAACATCCGTCTCTCGGAAACCTTGTCTGTCTCTAGTGTAACGACGTCAAAGCAATTTCCTCGAGGCAGCTCATCCTCAAATGGCAAGTTTTCGTTAGTTTCGCCTGCGGTTGTGGCACTGATTTGATGATACATTCCCATGTGCATTGCCACCTTCAAGATTCCATCTGCAAGATTCCATATTCGGGGATAGCCAACACCAACTCATAAGGTGACCCAAATGGTTCTAAGACCAATTGTCCGAGCTCTGCCTGGAGAAGTGTATCTAGTGCCTTTTGAGGAGAATTTTTTTTTTTTTTGGGCTCACTCGAAGCTCCGACAAAAAGGGTCTACAAGTTTCAGTGACCTTGCGTGGTAATGCATATACTGATGACTCTCGGACAGGCATATTCCGGTGTGTCGTTCGCGCCACAGGAACATGGGATTATGTGGTCAGACGAGCGGAATGGTTTCCATATCCACACTGAGTTTACACACGTCATAATTTCCTGCTTGATTGGAGCTGCTGCGGGCCGAGTGATATATCGGTACCTCGACGTTTCATCAAGCCTAGGTCTGCTCGTGGGGTGCAGGTGTGAACCGTGCTGAATTCGCCAACGTCTGACGCCTGCTCAGTGAACTCCCTCGGGTCCCTATGGAGCATTTGCTTACAAAGAAGTATCACTGGGCATATGCATACCTGGCATCGTGGGAGGTCCTTGGATTCATATTGCTGTCAAATACACATCTTCAGAGTCCTCGCTCGGACGGCGCGAATCACGTCCCTGTATTCTGGTTTCAATAAAGTTCGGAGCACTATGACGATGGATATGTATTTATTCGATCGAGATACATCAGTGACGTCTCATGGAATGAGGGAAATATGCATCTAATTTCTCAGGAGCAACGGACCTCATGTACGAAGAACGCTGGTCGGGACCGCAGCAAGCCTGATGGTTCATGGTAAGCCTACAGACCAGCATAGGGATAGGGAGCACCGCATGCGATGTCACGTATAGTACAATTAAATTGACCCAGGATGTTACACACGCTACGTGGCGTCTGCGCTCCTGACCAATTATTCTCACGATTTTGGGCACCAGCGATCTGGGAGAGATCTGGTGATACCTGGCAGACACTGGCAGAGGGCTCCGAATAGGCCTGATGTGGACTTGGGGGCACAGCCTGCCTGTGGGACGTTTGGTAAGCGCCGTCAGGGTCGACTGGCCTCAAACTGATGGGAGGACAACCGGAGGATTTCCAAGGGGGATGCACAGCAGCATAGTATGGAGAATACTCTGAGCAATGGAGGACAACGAGCGCATCAGTCGGGGCGAGTTGAGTGACTGAGATTGGACAGCGTCCGGAAGTGCCCGGACATGTCCGAGAAGAATTTCCTGGTGTGGCCTTGCATTCCACGAATCTATCTCAACGAATCTGAAGAACAATGGTGGACGCCCATGGTTTTGACACTGTGAGATTTTCTGGGTTGGAATCTAGCACCATGGGAGGCGGGAATTGAAATTACTTCCGCCGCACGGGGGTTGTGATGGAGAGCCTGGTGATTTGATTGTAACCAAAGAGCTACTGGGAAATGTGAATAGCCATGGAGGATGCAGCCCCAGTATTTGCAAGAGCACCCCTGTGTTGGCTGGGGGGAAGGACTCTGGAATGCTATGCAACAGGAAGAATGGGTTTCAGAGAAAGATGCTGGGGGAGGGGATCTCGATCCGTCAGTAATGCACGAATTGAGAGAAGCCATCAGTCGAGCTCCCAGCGACACTGAGTGAGTGTTTTTCCAGTGATATATTGCTCTACTGCTAAATTCTGATGATGTGCCCGCCGAATATTCCGGAGAATCGTGGAGGAAGTTGTGTGTGAGAAAAAAATAGTGTGCAAAATAACAGATTGCCCGCGGAGACGTAAAAGCGTGACGTCGTGCCTAGGGCTGCAGAGAATGCTTCTTAGGGCCGGTGCCACTGGCCTCTAGTTGTGGGCCAAATTGAGCCGCGGACCAATCCCTTTCGTCCGCACGTCCGGATTGTGGGCAAACTCTCCCATGCCTCTCATATATCTGACTCAAATTTGGAAAAAGGTTTCAACGGCGTTTGTCTCGTTCGGTGATCCGTGGTTTTTCTCGTTTTCTCGTTTCCTCCACTGGCTTTTCCTTTATAACCTAACTCCCGTTCGGTTCTGGAGCCGAACCATTCCCCCCCTCGCTTGCTGCACGTACAGGAATACCCAGCCCGTAGACTCGCATTATGACCATCACAAACCTCCCTTCATAGTATGTGATTTCTCCAACCGTGACCCGTACTGCGTCCTCACCTCGATTCCAGCCCCCCCCATTATATCTCGAACCAATACCATCTCCCAGCCCCGGCGTCCTCAAACCACCACCCTCACGCGCACGTCCATCCCGCCCATGCCCATACTCACCACCAGCCACACCACGCTGCTTATGCCCATCACGGGCACCCGTCTCACCACTCCCATCCCCAGGGTCACATCTTGGCCGGTCCTATCCGCTCAGAGCCGGTGACGCGTAAGCGTCCAAAGTACACGCGTAGCAAGACCGGCTGTTTGACCTGCAGGGTGAAAAAAATAAAAGTGAGCCTTTTTGTCGCGTCTTTTCGCGTTCCTGGCTTACGTTCCCGCAGTGCGACGAGACTAAACCTACGTGTACTCGCTGCGCACACGGCCAACGCGACGTATGTCCTGTCTTTCTTCCTCACAAAGAGCCGAGCATTCATCTCTGCCACCTGTAGTGCACCTGGCCTGAAATTGCCCCCTCGCGAAAGAAGCCGACATCTAAAAAGCCATCTGAGGAGCCAGATAGAACCCTCAGCCCCGAAAGCGCGTCCCCATCGTCATCTGCACCCACAACCGCCCGAGAGGGCTCTCCGGCTCGAAGGAGCCCCCTCGACGGCCTGCGTGCCCCCGAGGGTGCTGTTTCCGGTCGTCGTACTCACAGGTGGGTGCGGGTGAAGCTGAGTAATGGTGCATATACTCAGACATCTTCAGCGAGCCCAACACAGCCGCTGGATCACCCATGGCATCGCCGATTGATCCCCCAAACGGTGGATCATCACGTCGCCCTAGGTAATACATGATGCATCAATACCGGGGATTCCGGTTCCTGACCTTGTTCATAGCCTGTCGCAGAATATTCGTAGTAGTTCTTCGATTCCATACTCTAGCAGTTCGCAGCAGCTCCGGCAACAGTACCCTGCTTTGACGCCGCCCAGTGTATCTCCAGGGTCGTTCCATTCGAGTCCCGCGTCTTCTCATGACTACTCGTCATACAGTGGGTCTCCCGTGTCCAATGGGCATGGGGGACACAACAGCCACGGTTCGGTCCCCCGCCACGGCCTTCCCTCGATGCAGACCAGTCAGTCACGTCTGTCGGGGGACTTGGGAGTAGATGCGGGGCACAACCTTGGTCAATGGCACGCCGCGCCCATGATGACGTCAGCCGTTGATGCAATTGAACCCTTTGTGCGTTTCGGTTTGTTTTGCCGTACACATTTTGATGTCTTAATTTCCGCACACTAGTTTCGGACTGTACAGGAGAGAAACTTGGTGGGACGATCGCCTGCCTCGTATGCGTCCTAGTAGACATGGTCGGGTTGAAAGCTGTGTTTGTTCGTCGTCGCTTTCCAGATACGTCGTTTTGTGAACCACTCGAGCGATATGCAGCTCGCTGTGAAGCTGTGAGGCCGCCGGGTGCGAATGCAGCCACGGAAAGACGTTGCTTGTGTATCTGGGATCCATCAAGCTTTCTTACTTGCGAAGGGCGGCGCAAATGAGACCCAGTTGAGAGTAATGCGGCGCTTGTTACAATTGCCCTGGTTGATGTGCGTGCGCCGCCTAGATATGAAACTTGTGAGATATCACTCACGTGTGAGCGACGGTTCTTGATTGACAGATCTTCGCGAGTGACCCAAAAGGGAGTGAGAACTGAATCGTGGAATGGCCCCTGGCACGTGATCAACGTAGACGTGGTCTTTAAGCATTGTTAGCGGGCTTTGTGGCTACGTGATCGATCGTAGGGTGTCTCGTTTCTGGTGATGAGCGTGGTCGGACGCGAATTCTTTCACAGTGATTGCGTAACCTTTTTTTCGCGTCATTCCACCTGCATCATCAAACCGACCCTCGTCTCGATCTACGATCGGCAGACTCGACTTTGATCTTGTCCCCACAAGGGTTATTCGGGGCAACGACTGACTTGCCCAGAATGTATCATGGAAACTTTCACCCTCATATGGCCGGTCCTCATCGTCCTCGTGCTAGAAGTAGTTCTTAAGGCGAGTACCCACAAGCTGTCAGCTAGCCTCAATGTCGATATGGTCTGTCTTTCCATAAAGGCGTGCGAGAGATTCCATTTATCAGGTTGCTATGAGATAGACACAGCCGACTGAGCTTACTTTAGTCTTCGATGACATACCCTGAAACCTTGTCCTGATACTGCTGCGCCCCTTGTTCCCAAGCTTTGGTCAGGCGATTGGCGCTCGGTAGTCCTGCATCTCAGAAATCCAGCACTCTCAACAACCTTTCTCCTCCCGTATCCATAGCATCGCATTGTCCATCACCCTTGTAGCATCTTGGATCCCATATAGAAACCATTTCACATGCCGTGCATGGAACTTTCCGGCCGGCGCTTGTGTGCTTCCAATATCAACTTCAAGTGCAACATATTTACCAGCCTTCGAATTCTGCAAAATGGGTGAGATACGTATAGCAAATGGGACCTGCAACCATCGTAACCCCGCAGCCCTGTAGCATCTGCGGACACTGTTCATTTCAGCGAACCCCACCCGCCTCACTCCAACGCTATCGAAGCCTTCGCCCATATCCTTCACCAAATCAAATCCGAGATCGTCAAGTCGCGCCATGACTGGGACAAGGTTCGTTTCGACTACTTCCATTGCGTATCTTCTCATTCGTGTCCCAGCATGAACCCAACATGTGGTCTCGAGCAAGCAAGCTTAGCGATCATGACCTGGTAAACTTTGACCTGGAGAATGTGGGTGGATATGGTTTTACCCATGCGTATAAATAACACATCGTACGATAGGATTTGGTCCAAGTCAGGTAGGTTGCGGGACTCGGCCTGGACCGAGTCTGCGAGCTTGCGCCTGATGCGGGGACTCCAGAGCAGGCCTCACCACATACGGAACCATCTTGTTGGGGAAGCTCCGTATTCCAGCTGTCAATGACAGCGAAGGCGAGGGCTTTATTCATATTCGGTATGTTCCATTTCAACGTTCCTGTGCCTCCGTTACACCTCCCGTTATATGCTGCAGCATCCATGATCCTCCGAACAGAGTACGCTTTAAACCTTCCTAGCATAGTATTGCGTTGCCAATTCATCTGAACAAATTAGGGCACAGAAGATGTCGTTTTCCACTCCATCTTTACAGATGAAGGCAATCGGAATTCGGATGGCCACCCAACCACATGGAGAGCTATCCAGACTCGTGGCAAACCCCTCGAGTTCTTCAACGAGTAAAAATGATATTGTCGCCACCTGGTACCAAAAAAAACATGTATTCTCGCGAACGAATAGTATTCGAATGTCTTGAAGATAAGGATATTGCGTCTGATCCTACGCTTACACAGCTGGAGCCTGAAGAACAAAACCAGCAGATGGTAACGACAATGACGGAATCGCAGAGAGGGTCAAAATCCACACAAGAACAATAAACTATGGACAGAATGACGAGAAAAAATAGCATGTAGTTGGGAAGCATATCACGCATAAACCAGATATTCAATCATCGTACATCACTAGTGAACGACCATTAGTATCACATTCCACGTATTGGTTATAGCATTTACCGTTATACTGCAACGGGCTTTAAACATTGCCGACAATGTCTTCTATACCCATGTCGAACGTTCCTCCGATCCCACGCGAAAACCCCATGATTGAATCAAGGCCGCTTCCGGTCTTGAAGCCAGATGCAAAGAATGATACGGCGTGTGACGCCAACACAGCGTCAGAAAGATGAAGGTCTGGGGGAGTATACTGCGAGGAGATTCGTGGCGTCGGTAGTCCAATTCCGGGAGCCGGAGTGAACGAAAACTCGTTGGAGAAGAATGAACATGTCGGAGTGCCATCAATTGAGAAAGATGAAGAGGCACTAGAGCAAGTGGAATGCTGAAGGAGGGGCGTCGGCTGCAGGTCCATGGCGTCCAGATCGGCATTCACAGGCGTTAATAACCTGGCAGGATCACTAAGCATAGGTGTCGCAGTTCGAGGTGAACAGGAGACACCGGCACTAGTGAGACTAGTAGATCTTTTGAGAGCCGAACTAAGATCTCCAAAGGGGACGCTCCCGCGTTGGGACCAGTCCGGAGTCATGTCAATTTTACTTCCCGTGAGCAGCGCACCGTCACTCTTGGAACGAGTCAGGCCACTATTTAGTCTACTCTTTGTGAGGCATTCCTCCGCGAGTAGGAAATTGCGAAGGAATGCTGTGGGTTCGTCGGCGACACCTTTGCCAACCCAAAGTCGCCAATCAAGCGCATCGCCAAGCGCTCGTTCACAACGTCCAACCTCGCGAGGGTCAAGGCCTGAAATCTTGGCCCATGCACGATTGGAATAGACTCGGTCTTGCGTGAACTTCGTGGCGAGAATGAGGGCAGCAATGAACATGCGACGGGGACAAAGGAGTGGCGAGGGACGTGGAGGTAGAGGCGTAACGGGAACAGGCGGTGTTCGACGACGTTTGGGACGAGCCGTCGGCTCTCCAACACCTGTGTCCACAGGCGCGACTGCAGGCGCCTGTGGAACTGGTGACGAGAGAGCTGACGGAATGTCGCTTGCGCTGCGGGACTGGCCTGAAGCCACTGTAGCGTCTACCTCGACAGAGGAGGGGGAAGAGATCAGTGTTTGGGGAGTTGAGGACCCACCAAGGTCCCTAGATGGGCGCTCCCCACTAAGGTCATCTGCACTAGCCGAACCAAATAATTTATCCAACGCTGCTTCAGCAGCTTCAAGTCCCTCTCCCTGTTCGACTTCAGCAATTACGTTGGGAACCTTGGATCTGGCCGCGTCGAGATAACAAAGAGCTATCTGTAATGCAGGCCACATGGTCTTGGACCGTCGAAGCACTTCATGGACGAAAGCACGCAATGGCATGCAACGAGGAGGGGAAGGGAGAGTGGTTGGCGGCTGGGACAATGTAGATGGAGGCGATGTGAAGGTATGTGTCGAGGGGGTCAGAGGGGACGGCAGCTGCTGGGCAGCAGCTGGTTGAGGTGGTGGCGGCATACTTGGCCGAGTTGCCTCGGCCGTTGATACCGATGATGCTGAGGAGGTCGAATGTATGACATAGGAAGTTTCTTTCCAAATATCGGCGAGTCGTTGGACAGCGAGTTCTGTGAGTGATTCGGCGAAGTGCCGGGGTGGCCGTTAGCTGGGATTCATGAAAGACATGTTCGCAGCGAGCTGGCGACGAGAAATAAAGATGACCACGGCTGTCTGTGACCGATTCTGTGAGCGACAGAAGTCGCAACACCAGCTCTGGTCTCTCCTTCGCCACTGTTATATAATAAAGAGACACACCTTTGAGCGCATTTTCGAATTTCTCCTTCTGGGCTCTTTTCGTGTCCTGACGCTCTTTAAGATTTGGATGAAATGAAGTTGCGCTCACGGGATCCTTGCTGGATTTAGTGAGGCCACTGCGAAAGTTGTCGGAGATCGGCACGGAAGCGGATACGGGCGTACTCAGATACGAGTGACAGGCAATAGTCGGAAACGACGGGGTGGTGTAGCATGCAGCTGGTGTTGTTGCGGGAGCTGACTTTGAGGAGTGATAGGGATGCCAGCGCCCTGCGGCAGCAGTGGCACCCCCCCTTGGCGGGAGTCGCGTGACGGTCCTCATCAAATTTCGACGAGGAAAGAAGTATGGAGTGGATGTATGTAGGCGAGAAGCGGTACGAGTCTGAGAGACGATCCAAAGCAAAAGAAGAGAGGCTGCTCTGAGAGTAAAAAACAGGGGGGGTATTGAGAGGCTTTTTATGAGGCTGAGTGGTGAGGAATTTTTTGAAGACTTTCGGGCAACTGGCGAGTTTGAGGACAGCAAGAATGAAAATGAGGACGCGATGGATATATGTCTAGTAGAAAATAAGCGTGCCGGCGGCTTCATGGATACAGTTGGTTTTGGTGGAGCATACTGGGGACACGTTTGAAGAAAGCATAGGGAGCGAAGAACTGTGGGACTGGGCGACGAGAATCGGCTGGGCTATTGTTTGCATGCACATCGTTGCAGACGTAGATTACAGGACGAACAAAGTGCGCCCTGTGGTTTTTCCGAGTCCTCTTGTAGGGACTTTGGAAATAAAAAGGGATACGGTTGCTTGGAGGCTGTTAACTGAGACCAAAGATTGAAGGGCGAGCTAGGCTGTGGACAAAGCGAAAGACAAGTTAGGAAGAGTCACCTGGTCGGAGTGCAAACAGTTGCAAATAATGTGAGTCGTGCGGAAGTTGCCGAACCAAGTGGCCACAGCCCCTCGGCACTGATTTAGCAGAGCCTCCAGCTCGCATTCCCAGGCGCTGCAGTTCTGCTGGACAAGTCGGGCTTATAAGGCAACGATGCAGTGAGTACAGCAGCACGCAGAGACCGTCGCAGAGGCCGCGGATCCCTGCCTAGATACGGCACCCGCTTCCGCAGTTCGCGTGGCGACTACAAAAGGCTACTGTCTTTTTGTTTTACCGTGACGGCAGCGCCACGAAGCCCCTGTTGCAAAGTCATGGTGACTCAACGGAATATTGATTGCTTGGCCGAGCCCCTTTGACCGGTCACAAGTCATAGACGTATGCCTGTAAAGCATGACTGTTAGATATCAGTGATAGATTGTAAAATGGCAGCAAGGGGTCCGTTACACAATAAACCTCGCGTATCAGCGCGACCTCGATTTCGTCGATTCAATGGCGTGCTGATGCTTTCCTAAACCCTTTGGCCAATTGTCCGCCACAAGCAGTGCCTGGCCAGAGCAGAGGACAACGGGGCATGATCTTGTATCAGGGGATAGACTGTTCAAGCCATGAATTTCGGGGATGTCTGGATCAATGTCGCGGGGGATAGGAGGGGAGGAGGAGAGGAATGGGAGTAGTGACATGGCAGTCGGGAGCAAGCCCTCACGCGCATCAGAAGTATACAGCCAGATTGGTCGGGGTTGCAATTCTGCTAGCAAGTCGTGCGAATTGGCACCAAAGCCTGTGACACGTAAATATGGTCCAAACGGGCGGAAATAATTGTTTTAAATAATATCAAAGAGCCCTCCACCTGTTCTCCGCATCTGAGTGGGTGTGCCGTCTTTGTACTACCGACTTTGGTATGCAGCGGCGAGAGTCAGCCACCAGCTCAGATGGAGGGGGGAAAGGGGAAAAAGACGGCATACACAACATGCAGATTAATTGACCTTGATCTATGTACTTTTAATTCCACAGACCATCGCGCTGCCTCAGACGTTTACCTCTATAGACGCAAGTTCCAACTCCGCGATATGTCCGCGGACTGTTGGGCGCCTCTAGCGTTCACCATCTGACTAAGCCGATTGCGTAATCAATGAACTGGAAGTTCATAATGGACATACACATGCTCAGATTGCCAGCATATATCAACTGAGGTAAATCACATAATTAATGGGGTAAAAAGTGCTGTATTTATTACTGAGCTATATTTAGTAGAGACCTGTACAGCATTACAAACCTTCAGAAGCCACTTGCCAGCCTGACCCTAACAACAATCTCAAATGAAATGTACAGTAGTCACATTTGAATTTGGTAAAGTCCTGGTATCTACAGTATCATATAACCTCCTACTGACAGTAAAGAGAGCTAACAAGAGAGAGAGAGAGGCATTAAGGGCCCCTACATTACACAGATTGGTGGCATATGCTATTGGCACTGACGTTAATATAGTTGGCGGGTTTCCTACGAATGGGCATAATGGGCCTTGTAACCCTCAAACCTCGCTGTAATCAATGGTCCTTGTTTTCGGGTTTTGGACTTCTTTGTGTGATAGTTTGAGAAATTCGTGCTAATGTATTTCTGGCTCGTCTCAGCGCAGTACTTGCATGCGCAACGGTCGGTATATTCTTCAGGGAGAGGCTCCCCGAATAGCTCTTCATCAAGTGGAGAGGAAGCCTGTGGCTTCTTATGGATGGGTTTGGGACAGCCTAGGAGAATCCACTTGGCATGGAAAAAGAATTCGGCAGGAGAACGAAATGCAGTGACTGTGGAAGAGCCTCTGCAGCAGCAACTTGTTAACAACTCGACATATAGCATGGCCAAAGTGAGCGTACCGTAGATAACTGTCATGCCTTGGGTCATGCTTGTCACCTTTCACATGGACAAACAAACTATAACCTCTAGGCAATGACGACAAATAGTACTTCCGACCACCTGTGGATACACTTCATTAGCCATGGCATTAAATCCGTAGCCTGACATGGCTGACCAGGAAGGTGAAGGACTGATTCTGCCAAAAAGGTACCGATTTTGTACTGCAAGTCCATGAGAAAAGAGCTCAGTCCATCCACGAAGAACACATTCACCTTCCACAGCTTGAGTGTTTCGTCATCTCCTGTGCACTCGCGGAGGTAGTTGATGGTGCCGTCTTCAAGTCGGGTAGGACTCAACTCGGAAGGAGTCGGTCGGAAGGAACCATCGCCGTCGCTACAAAACAAAGCTAAGCTGGATCAGCAAGATCCACACGAAAGGTATTTGATAACCTTACTGATCGCATTGCCGTTAACAGAGTAATAAGGTCTCTCGCGGGCTAGCATGAGTGGCGTTGGCTCGAGTCGCTGAAGGAGTGGTTTACTGGAGTGGCGTTAGTTTGAGAAAGACTCTGAGATGAATGGAGCTGCTTTTATAATATGCTAGTGGTAGCGATGAAGAAGT
This sequence comes from Ramaria cf. rubripermanens, assembly GCA_003316465.1. NCBI lineage: Eukaryota > Fungi > Basidiomycota > Agaricomycetes > Gomphales > Gomphaceae > Ramaria > Ramaria cf. rubripermanens. Next base: position 1,883 of record QFFB01003534.1, on the reverse strand, counting down.
GTTCTCATCTGGGAGATTGAGCGGTGGAAACGCGTCGTGTTCAAGAACCTTGCGGCAAGTTCCTCGTCTTTCCAATCTCCGATGCGGAGCTAATACAGTCCATTTACCGATGACACGTGACTGATGTAAAGGTATCGTCTTGATAATCTTGCTTATGGTATTATCTTGATTGATTAATCGCCAGATCACATGAGGCCTCAGCTTGACCCGCTGTATCGGGCTGTATCAGGGCTAGCTACAGTAACATTGTCAAACCAGAAACTTTACGGGTCACAGAATATGTATATAGGGCCAATGGCAGAGGTAGATGGTCGTCTACTAGATAATTTTCACAGTCTTCACTACACTGATACTTCGTCCCTGTTATAGCGGTCATACAGCTGTTTCGGGTCCCGAAGGCAGACTTTGAAATTGGCGCTCAAAATTCGTCAAAAGAATGTTTGAGCTCAAACTCATGAACCAGGATGAGTTAAGGTCTGAAATTTTGTATGATATATATACCCACATATGCATGTGAATTTATGTATAAGTGAAGTTTTTAAATAAGTGCAATGGAAATGCCACTCTGCAGCATAAGTACATTGGCTCTTCCCACACAGCTAAGCTGAAGTGATGAGTAAATAGCCCAAAATTTCACAGCTGCTAAGTCTGGCCTATATTTTATTACTAACAATATATTGATGAAAGGGGAATCCTCTATCTTCTCAATATTTCTTAGAATCTTTCTGGTGAGTTGTCTGCTTTGCTCAGTGTAAAATTTGGCACATTTCATGTTCCATTTTGACTTATTATGCCTGCATTCTGCACAGGTAAACTTGATTTATATCTTTCAGTATACTACATGTATAATTTCATAATCTGTGGTAAATTTGGCACTGTATGGGAAAGACTGCTCAACCAGTCCAAAGTCTGTAGATTTGAAGCCTGAGGGTTGCTCAACCAGCCCCTGCTCTGTTTAGTTTACTTTAAAGGTCCTCTTACTTATGGAATAACTTTCCCCATGGTTGCAAAAATCCCTATCAAAATATCTCAATGTTATCAAACCAGTCCCCTGACCCTCAATGAATATTTCCTTATTTTTACAAAGTCTAGGAGACCTAAAACACTTGTATTTTGTTGAATCTAAAACTGTCACCCACAGACACCCACAACTATGTTGTGGCTGTCCAATTTCAAACTCTGACCTTGAACTTCAAGTTGTGGACTTTCCCATGCCCACAACTTGGGCAGTCTGGACCCAAAGACTTGAAGTGGTAAATCCTCAGCTTATAGTATGTCTGGGAAGCCCAGCTGTACTACCCAGAGTCCCTGGCCTGACTCATACTGACTCACAACTATCATCTGACCATCCTGGCAGGGCAGAGCAAATCAGGCAATCCTATATTATGACTCAAACAATTACATACAATGTAAGGGCAACCCTCGTGCACTGTGGAAGTCGTGCTGTCACACAGGCTGACAGAGGGGAAAACCAAAGATTACATAAACCAAGTAGATATACAATGGAGGGGATCTCACCTGACAGAGGGGAAAACCAAAGAGAAAAGTCTAAGGTCCCGCACTGTCAGTGAGCCCGTATTATACTACGCTTAACTACAGTCAGGGTCATCGCTCGGTATGTACCGACCCTGCATGCTGCGGATCTCCTACCCGATCCTGGATGTTGTACACAAGTCGTTTCACCTCCAGAGCCGCTCCGAAAGCGGGAGTGGGGCGGAGTTTGGAACTCCGGAACTTCGGAGGCGTGGAGGTGCGGAGCTTTGGAGTTGTAACTCCAAAGCTTCGGAGGTGGGAAATGGGGTGTCCCCTGACATCACCCCCCCTTGTTAGATCCCTGAGATCTAACACCGAAGCTCCGAACCTTCGGATCTCCAAACTCCGAA
>QFFB01003529.1:0-10658 GCA_003316465.1 Ramaria cf. rubripermanens | reverse complement strand
GGCTTCGCCGCTCTCCTCCGTCTCGGCGAGATGACACAGCCTGACAACCCATTTAAGAGGTCATCCAAGAAGGCTACTTTGCATCACTCACTCGCCATCAGCCCCCACCAGTTCTCCTTCCACCTACCCTTCCACAAAGCCGACCGCTTCTACCAGGGCAACACTGTGGTTGTCCTGAAAAAACAAAACTCCAAGCTCAACCCTATGATGTACATGCACGCATACCTAGAGCAACGCGACCGTCTTTTCCCCTACCACCCTGAGCTATGGCTTACCGCTGCCGGTGTCATACTAATGTACTCATGGTTCGTATACAAACTGCACTCCACACTCGGCCAAAACGTGGGCGGACACTCAATACGCTCGGGATCTGCAACCGCCCTAGCACTTGCCGGTGTCCCTGACAACTTTATCCAAGCCATGGGGCGATGGACGTCCGACGCCTTCAAAATCTACATCCAAAAGCACCCCATCATCCTGCACGCGCTCATCCACAGCCGTCACGCGGATGACATCAATAATTGACAAGACAACAAATCCTTCATCTCCCGATCAACATCATACTAGTACGCTCTTGTCAATCCTTCGTTCGTGCACGGCCCCCTCGCCAGGCGCCGGTCAATCCCGTAACCACATGCCCCCTCTACCTCCTAAGTCGTATCGCACGTTCGAGCAATTCGTTAAAGTTTAAGCAAGGTACGCGCTTACACACGGCGAATTGCACGCCCGGCCAGACTTAGTCGTCGCATCGACTAACGCCCTCACAGCAGTACTACATCGCAGTCAACGCCCATCGCATAGCCTAGACCGCACACCTCAACACGGTATGCTCATGTCACGCTGCCCCACATACAAGTCTCGCTGACTGTAGCTCCGCGCGCATAGGGTAGTGTCTTGGAAGAAACACTGCAGTGGGTCATAGCACCACTGCGACATGTGTTTCTTCATGAGGGGCTCACACCATCCTATTTAGCACACGCCCGCGCTCACTACTCCTGCACTCGCTTGCTGTGCCACACTCCTCGCATAGGTAAAGAACATTGGCTTGCTCGCTGCAGACCATGCTGACCCAGCAACAGATCCACTAGTTTTTGCTGTCCCTCCCTCCCTTCTTTCCCTGTTGCAGCCAGCAGTTCCGCTCATTGTTTTCACTGACTGGCACGGCGCACACACTTTTTCCCACAAATACGAACGAAGAGAGAAAGGGAGGGAGGGAGAGCACACAAAAGAGCTAAACTGGACGAAGTTAGTGCATGAAAGGCAAGCGAGCCATGATGCGAAAAAAGTACCTGTGCGAGGTAGGGTGTGTGTCACAAGCAAGCGAGGGCAAAGAAAGGACTGAGAGACTGCTAATAAAGGCTAGGGTGAGACCCCCGCTGAGACACATATGACAGCTCACTGACGCGGCATTGACATGAGCACTGACGCGATCCAGCGGGACTCTAACCTAAAAGCGCAGCAGCATTCAGGGAAAAAGGTGCGGATGCGGCAGATGGTAAAGCACACCACCATGAATGAAGAAAGAGAGTGTAAGCAAAACACAGGCTGGGGGTACAGGAGTGCGACCCGTGTGTATGGGGTCACGTGCAACCTGAAAACAGCAGTGGTGTCGGTGCGACGACGAGCCGAGAGCCCGGGGATGGAACTCGTCTAGTGTAAGGACGTACCTACTTAAACATTGAATAATTCTGATAATTTAGCAGGGCCGCTCCAGCTGCTGCTCGCACTCAAGATAACAAACAAACAAATATAGGATGTAAAAGCTAGCCATTTGACACCACAGTAATATATTACATGTCCCAGACAAGATGCAAGAGCTACTGTTGGTCCTAGCTACTTGTGTATGCGTGCGTGCGGGCAGTGGTCATTGAGTGGACATCGTCCCAAAATGGGGATGATATTGCCAGAAGTGCAGCGCTGCATGGTCATATCAGCACACTATATGAGTAGAAACTAAATACAGCTCACTGTGACGTTGTTGAAGGGGTTTGAGGGACAGTGCTTGTTCCTTGCGACTGTCCCGATGCTTAAGCAATCATTTGCGATCCCACACCGCACTGGCGCGATTTTCCCACCACACCCAGCTTCTAGCTCATTGAAGAGAAAGCTAGACAGAGGCAAAGGTGAAGAGGATGCAGAGGAAGAGGAAAATAGGCCCATCTCACCAAAACTGAAACGCATATTTATCCGTCCAGCACCAATCCTAGGCGCTTCCTCTGGTTCAGCAATGAATGGTTTGCCTGTGAATATACCACAGGGTGTATTAGCAGCTAACAAAGGGATCACGAGTATGAAAGGCTTTACTGATGCACTGACCAAATTGCAGGCCACAGTTGCTGCCATGAAATTGAAGGGTCAGGATCTTGATGCTATTTCATTGCCGGCGCTTGAGAATCACGTCAAAAAAGTGATTAATATTGGAGAGAATGTACAGCTGGAGACGAAAACTCTTTGAACCGCCCATGAAGAACTTGTCACTACCGTGGAGAGCCAGGAACAGGACCTGGTGAAGATCAAGGGACGTATGGAGTACACAGAACAAATAATCAATGAGTTGATAGAACAGTTGAATGCACATACTGTGGTCAAGGTGGAGGAGGAGGAGAAGAAGAGTGCTGCAAAGAAGATGAGAGGGAAAGGCAAGCAGACCAAATCAACTGAAGTTGATGCTGACGAATCTGGGTTCATGTTATGATCCAGTTCCTTGCGGCTCTCCAGTGACCCCATTTGGTAACTGACCCTGTCCCGAGCCCATACCCTGAGCCCGACCTTATCCAAGCCCATCTGAAGTAGTCCAAGCCCGAGCCCAACCCCTGTTCCCTATATCCCTTTTCCCCAAACCCTGTTCCTATTCCGCCCCTGAGCTTCATTATGATTCCCTTAGCTATCTCGTCTGACCCTGCTTCTCTGATATCTGTATATAAGTCTTGTTATGTATGTACTTTGCTCTTCAGTCAGAAATCAACTTAGATACCCTTTGAATCCTATATTAGTTTCTCGCTCTGTTCCCTCTCAGTCCTCCCGCTCCTCTTGTCCCACCTTGCTCTGAAATTAAGGGCACGTGCACTAGTGGATGGTGCAGCATACAAGCTGAAGCCAAGCCCTTACTGATCCTCCTCGGTCAAGCTCACTCTGAGGTACCACACGTAGACCCTGGTCTTAACAGTATTTCTGACTCCAACTTCCACATTGCACTAACCACTATGTCCACCACCTGTGCCAGAAGTGTTACACTTCAATGCATCTCAGAATGATGCCATCTTTCCAAGCATCCTGAAAGCCCTCTGAACTTCCCCTCCGCTTCCATCAAACCTGCTGATGTCCCAGCCAACAAAGGCAAAGGTAGGGAAGATGACCCCCTAGGCGAAGTTTCCTCAGCCAAGGTTCCTGAAGGTAGCCCCAGGGATCCCAGGGATCCTGACAACCCCAACGGTGGTGGCCCGCCATTGGATGGGACCCATTGGGACCAAGCTGACCCAGACGATGGGGGAGACCTCATACATTGACTCCTTACAACCCTTGCTAAACCTCACCCTACAGAAACCTGAGCTAAAGTCAAAGAGCCCAATACTTATGATGGCACTGACCAGGCTAAGCTTTGCACCTTTTTCTTGCAATGCCTGCTCAATTTTAGAGATCACCCGAATGCCTTTCCAATGGTGTGTGGGAACCGCTGTTCAACCAGCAGAATGCCTTTTCTTGGAATCCAGCTGTGCAACCAGCCTTGAATAGTCCTCTATCTTTGTAACACCACCTTATAAGAAATTGCCTGGGATATTCGCCCATAAAAACTATATAAAAATTACTCTAGGGTGTTTTAAACATCCCTCTATTTTTGCTCAATTTTTGCCTATTTTTCCGAGGCCTACTTCTCTCAATTCCATCTTATTCTGTGCAGCAGAGTTGTCGACCCACTTGTACCCACAACTATGTCATGGACTTTCGGATTTCAAACTCTGACCGGTCTCCTCGGATTCTGCGGAGTTCTCGGTTTAGGCACACACATGCTCCCACAGCCCCGAAGTCATGGCTCCTTCAGACTCAGCCACTTGGTCTGAATAAATTACCAAACTTGGACTAAAGGGTTGTGGAGCCACAACCACTTAACCAAATCAGGCAAATCTTGGTGAGACAGGTCCACCTGACCTTATCACATGGTGCTGAGACATTTGAGGCTGTACAGTGAGTCATTAGTGTGGAAGGGCTCTGATTGGTTGGGAATTCCCCTGAACTTGACAGAAGGCAGTAGAACTCCCTGGAAACTGTCAGAAGCCCCTAGATCTTTCTTCCAGCTTTCACTAGCTTCTTCCCCTGTTCCATTAATAGATAGAAGATTCTACCTGCTTATCTAAGCCCCTGTACAATATGGTATAAAAGGAGGCCTTTGTTAAGATTGAATTTTGGAGTAAAGGTATAATGTCAGTGTAATTCCAACATGAGCCTACAGTCGTAGTGAATAACCCAAGAGTAGTATGCAAAGAATCACACACATCCTCAAGGAAACGTCAGTGCAGTTCAGGTGTTCCTTTTGCTGATCCAAACACTTCTGTGAAGTGCTGTGAATAGCGGCCTCGGTGACACCCCTAAAGGGATGTAGCGAGTAAGATCAAGGATTCAAGCTCACCGTTAGGCATGACTACCAATGAGGGAGTAGGTTGTTGTACTGAAGTTTTTCCTATGAGTGAGGAGTCAAATAATGAGGTAGATGTATGATAATCAAACTAGGGAATTATACATGTGGAATTGAAGTACTTATAGTAAAGAGCGAATGCAGGGGGGGACAGATTGAGAAGGGTGAGAACACCATGGAGTTAGAGTATGGATTATGACACAGAGTCAGGGTCAAACCACCTTCATGGGGCACAGCAATGGATGGGGTCTGGGAGTGAAACCCGTCAGGTACACTGGACTTCTGCTCATCCTTGGTGACCCTGCACACTGCAAGGGGACTGTGAATGATGCGAAATGAGAGCGAAATATTGTGGTACAATGGTGAAGATCATGTACAGTGACCAGCGAATAGGAGTGAGATCAACTACGGGAGGTCTTGCTGATATCGGCATGATGGACTGATGCTAGGGAGATTAATGTAATTCACTGAACTTGGGATGTGGAAAACAGCAGTTATGACAGCCTTTTGCCTGCCTTAGAGAACAATCAATTTAACCATCTTCTATCCTACACAACTTGTGTGACTTGCACATCTTACTAAGCTGCTAACCCCAGCTAGGGTTCTTACACTTACTTAGTGTATTAATTCTCAGTTAAGTAGTTGCTTTACTGCTTAGCCACTTGGACTAATCCTCCAGGTGAAATTCTACAGAGTGAGTCTGACAATTGATAGTCTTGCCAGTTGTACTCCAATACCCGAGAGTTATTGATCAGTTGATTTTCCTGTTCAGTATCTTTCACAAGTCAAGTCAAGTTGCTTATAAAAGCTACCTCATGCACACTTCTCTTACATCTCTCATTATTGTTGTGCACTGACAGATTATCAGGTCAGTCCATTTATAAACTCACCTGCTAGGTGTATTCCTCTTTCTTTGGAATACACTTGAACCCTGAAAGTGTCCTTGAACCTATGGTCTAATAGTTTATTACGCATTGCTGCTAAGAAATATATTGCCTTTCATATGTGATAACTTGGACTGGTTATTGCACAGATTGCAACCAAGGTACAAATATTAAATTATTTCTGGAGTTGTGCTGCAGCAGTGCTAGTATTCTATAAGTCTTGTATATGACACGTTCTGATAGATTGAAGTGTTAGCAATAACACCAAAGTCTTGAAGGGTTCTAAAACAGACAGGAGCCTCTAAGATTCAGTACACCATCTCTTATCTTACCAGCTTGGCTTTACAATACTTCAAACCTGTGATCCTTGGCGAACTCATTCCCAAGTCTATATGGCTCTGGGATTGGGACAGCTTCAAGAGCAAACTCAAACTTAACTTTGGGCTGTTCAACAATGCTGCTCAAGCCGAGATCAACCTTGAGAAAATCATCATGAAGGAGCATCACAAAGTTGCATGTTATTTCATTGAGTTTTTCCCAAGCTTTGACCCGAACTCAGTGGAATGACAAGGCACACCAATACTTTGCTTACAAGGGCCTCGCCAAACAAATCAAGGACAACTTACTCCACTTCCTGAGATTCACCAGCCTGGCTGAGCTTTGAGGTTTTGCCCTCAAGTGTGACAGCCATTACTGGGAAAGGAAGGAATACAATACTATTGCTGCCTGCAGTAGTCAAAACACTAACTGACCTTCCAACCAGTCTATGGGTTCCACTAATCCAAAGAACCATAACAAGACTAACTCAGGTAAAGGTTTGACTAGCAATAGTAATAATATGGTGAACACGTGAACCATGCCCAACCTTACCAACAAGCTCAGTAAGGATGGCAAACTCCTCCCCAACAAGCACAACATTGGATCTACCAAGGACTCTGCTTGCTTTGTGGCATCAAGGGCCATATGGTCAAGGACTGCCCAAAGGTGAACAAGAAACCTAATGAAGGTAACGGTTCATCTGGAACCAAAGGCAGGTCCAACAAAACTTCGGACATGAAGACTGACTTGGCTCCAACCTCAGAGCTAAGAAAATAATCAGCAACCTCGGACCCACATGACCCAAGGATTGCGGTGACCTCAGCTGTGTATTTAGACTCAGTGCTGTTTCTGATTCCTTATCCAAAGACCCTCTTTATGTAGATTTGACTTTGTCTCTAATCCCCATGGTCTCTTTCATAGCATTAATTGACTGTGGTTCCTCTGATTGTTTTATTGAATCCAGGTTTGTAGAGAAATATGCCTTGACTCTTTATCCTGTCACCCCACTCCCATTAAAACTATTCAATGGTAGCACTAACACTACTATTACCCAAGCTTTAGATCTCCCTATCTGTTTCCCGACCAGCAAAGGACACTCGGTTACTTTCTATGTAACCTCACTCAACTCGAGTTGCTCGGTGGTACTTGGCCACAACTGGCTCACCCACTACAATCCATTGATTGACTGGGCATTGAGCAGTATTACCTTCAAGACCTCCAAACCAACTTTGGTCCCAGTGACCTCGGCAACTTTGGCTCGCTCCGCCAAACTTCGGACGACCACCTTGCCTCCAGCCTCTGGACCTCCTCCACCACCTCTGAAGCTGGCAGCACCTCTCGTTTCCCTAGTCAACACTCCCACATTCCTACGCACCAGCCGGCTAGAAGGATCCGAGGTGTTCCAGCTCAACCTTGTGTCACCTGAACTCCTCGGCCAAGCTTCGACCCCAGCCTCGGACAACCCTGAGCTATCAGAAGGTACATGACAATACATTCCTGCAGCTTACCATGAGTTTGCAGATGTGTTTAGCAAAGCCTGAGCTGATACACTGGCACCACACTGTCCTTATGATCTCAAGATTAATCTTGAAGAAGGGACTACTGCTCTGATCAGCCCTATCTACTTGCTTTTGGCCTCCAAGCTTAAAGTACTCTGTGAGTTTATTGACAAGCATTTGAACATGGGGTTCATCCAACCTACTTGGTCTCTGCATGGAGCTCCCATGTTGTTCATCAAGAAAAAGGATGGGTCACTACAGTTATGTGTTAACTTCTAAGGTCTTAACAAGATCTCAAAGAAAGATTGCTATCCATTACCACTCATTGCTGACTTACTAGATGCTCCAAAGCAAGCTCATATATACACCAAAATTGACCTCAGGCATGTGTATCACCTCATCCAAGTTGCAGAAGGAGATGAATGGAAAACGGGGTCCTTTGAATGGTTAGTTATGCCTTTCAGCCTCACTAATGGACCTGCTGCCTTTCAGAGGTTTATGAATGACATCTTTGCCAACATGCTCAATGTATGTGTGGTGGTCTACTTGGACAACATACTCATCTACTCCAACAACCCATCCTCGCACCAGCTCCATGTCAAGGAAGTACTTCGGTGACTTTGGAAACATGGCCTATTTGCCCAAGAGGACAAGTGTGAGTTTCACCAAACTAGGGTTGAATTCCTCGGCTACATCCTCTTGCCCGAGAGTCTCACTATGGATGAAGCCAAGGTCAAAGTTATCCAAGATTGGCCCAAACCTCAGAAGGTCTGCAACATCCAGTCCTTCCTTGGCTTTGCCAATTTCTACTGATGTTTCATTCACAACTACTCCACCATAACTGTACCCCTCACAAGACTTACCCGCAAGGGTATCCCTTGAAACTTCAGCAAGGACTGCCGATGTTCCTTTGAAACATTAAAGAAGGCTTTCACTACTACTCCTATATTGACCCACTGGATTTCTGATCAACCCTTGATAGTAGAGACTGATGCCTCTGATTACACTCTCACTGCCATACTCTCTCTCCGAACCTCAGAAGGTGAGGTTCACCCAATCGCTTTCCATTCCCAAACTTTCACTTTGACCAAGCTCAACTACAATGTTCACAATAAGGAACTCATGGCCATATTTGAAGCTTTCCAGTGGTGGCGACACTACTTGGAAGGCTTGGCTGACCCTGTCAATGTTATTATAGACCACAACAACCTTGAATACTTCTCAACTACAAAGTTATTGACACACTGACAAGCTTGCTGGTCCAAATACCTCACAATCCACTTTTGACCCGGTCATCTAAGTACCAAGCCTGACTCGCTCACTAGACATTGGGACGTCTACCTTAAAGAGGGGAATAGTGACTACACCACCATTAACCCTCAAAACTTACAGCCAGTATTTACTCAACACCAGCTGGCTTCGTCCCTCTGAGCTACTAATCTAGCCCCTACTGTTTTGTGAGCAGCCACCTTACTCGATACCGAGAAGATCCGAACCGACATCCTTGCAGCCCTCACTTCAGATACAGTAGCCAAGTTACACCTTGGGTCAACCTTGGACCTGAGATGGACTACCAACTCTGAGGGTTTGCTTTTACTTGACAACCAAACTTACATTCCTGAGGCTTTAGACTTACGACTTCACATACTGCAATACAAGCACAACCACCCACTCTCGGGTCACTTCAGGGTCAACAAGATCTTGGAATTGATCTGGCGAGACTATGCTTGGCCAGGGATTAGATCCTTCATCAAGGAGTATTGCGAGACATGCACCACTTGTATGCACAGCAAGCCTCAATGTCACAAGCCTTACAGCTTACTCAAACAATTACCTGTGCCTGAGAAACCTTGGAATTCCATTTCCATGGACTTCATTGAGCAGCTCCCCGCTTCATCCAGCTTTACTGCTATCCTAGTGATTGTTGATTGTTTCACTAAGCAGGTTATATTCATCCCTACCACTGACACCATAACCTCACAAGAGCTCACTTAACTTTTCATCCTTCATGTCTTCTCCAAGCACAGAGTCCCTGAGCACATAACCTCAGACAGGGGTTCTGAGTTCATCTCACATTTCTGGCAATCCTTAGGCAAGGCTCTGGATATGAGGTTGCACTTCACCTTGGGTTACCATCCCAAGGGTGATGGACAGACCAAGCATACTAATCAAACATTAGAACAGTACCTCCAAGTCTACTGCAACTATCAACAGGACAACTGGGCCTTGCTCTTACCCCTCGCTGAGTTCACATACAACAATGCTCCTAGTGCAACTACTAGCATATTGCCCTTCTTCGCTAACAAGGGTTACCACCCAAACCTCGCGGTCCATCCTGAGCATAACCTTGCCTTGGCCCAAGCCCGAGACTTTGTAGTTGACCTAGACGAGCTGCACCAGCAACTTCACCAAACTATAGCTGGGGCTCAACAAGCTTACCAAGTTTTGGCCAACATTAAGCAACTACCCGCTCCTAAGTTCCTGATAGGATCCTTCGTGTTTGTCAAAGCACGATACTTCAAGACTACTTGGCTGACTAGGAAGCTCACCAAGAAATTCTTGGGTCCTTTTGAAATTATTGCCTGAGCTGGTAACCACTCCTTTACTTTACGACCTCCAGACCACATGCAAGCTGTTCACCCCATATTCCATGTTTCCATACTCGAGCCAGCCTCGCCCAACACCATCCTGAACCGAGTCCAACCCGCACCTCCCCTGGTAATTATTAATGGTGAACCTGAGTTCAAGGTTTCCGAGATCCTCAACTCGAAAATTGATAACCATAGGAGAAGCTGCAAGCTACTATACCTTGTATGCTGGACTGGTTATGAAGGTACTGATGAAGAAACCTCGTGGATCCTTGCTTCTGAGCTTGACCATGCAGTGGAACTAGTACTTGATTTCCATAAGGCCTACCCAGCTAAGCCTGGACCCTTGGCCAACTTATAAATTCTTATCTCTATGACCCAAGGTAGCTTACTTGTCTCAGGAAAATCTCAAGAAAACCAAAAAGACCATTTATTCCAAGTCCCTTTACTATTTACTACCACTCTTCGTCTTCATCCAAGTTCACCACCATCCTTAGCAATTTCTGATAGTTGATTTCCCTCCTCATCCTTAAGAACTCTTCATCCACTGTCCTCCTTAGTCTGTTACCCTCCTTGACCTCTTCTGTTAGCCTATCTAGCTTATACCCCAGCCCCTTGACCACCTCTAGTAACTCCCTCCTTTTCTCCTTTCTTTCCACTTTCCTTTCCACCTTACCATTCCTTACCTGCTCTTCTTGAGGCAACTCCTTCATCCGAGCTTCTCCGACCTCAGTCTCCT
>QFFB01003507.1:0-20439 GCA_003316465.1 Ramaria cf. rubripermanens | reverse complement strand
TGACATCACTCACCTGATAGATAGAAGAACCCCATTTTATGTAATCCTGTGTAACATACAATATAAAAGGAGGCCATCCTGCCCCCTCAGATCAGCATCCAACTGATTTAGCAATCTAGCTTCTTCTATCCATGACTTGTCTGTCTTACTAAGCTGCTAACCCCAGCTAGGGTCTTACAGTTGCTTTGCTGTATTGATTCTCAGTTAAGTAGTTGCTTTTCTACTTAGCCACCTAGCCTAACCCGCCAGGTGAAATTCTACAGGGTGAGGTTGACAATTGATTTTCTTGTCAATTAGCATCCCAATACCCGAGATGAACTGTTCAGTCAATTTTCCTGTTCAGTGACTTTCACAAGTCAAGTCGAGTCACTTGCAAAAGCCACCTCACATACTGTCACTCGTTTATTGTTGTGCATTGACAGATCATCAGGTCAATCTATCTACAAACTCTCCTATCAAGCACATTCCCCTCAATTCAGAATACGCTTGAACCCCAATAGTGTCCTAGAACCTACAAACCTTGGTTTATTACTCATTGCTGCTAAAAAATGCATCGTCTTCCAGTTGTATTAACTTGGACTAGTTATTACACGGATTTTGACCAAGGTAGAAATATTAAATTATTTCCGGAGTTGTGCTACAGCAGTGTTTACTATTCTAATAAGTCTCGTAAACGACACGTTCTGATAGATTGCAGAGTTAGCAATAACACCAAAGTCTTGAAGGCTTCCAAAACACCCAACTCCACTCATGATCAATATTATATACCCTTCCGCTCTGACTCAGAACTCATTACTGTTACCGTCTTACATGTACCCTCTAGTATATAAACTCCTGTATTCATACTAAGTAACCTCAGTTTGAATATCAACCACATTTCCGTGTTAACCTTGTCCGTAGTGTTCTTAGTACACTTCTGCTATTACTTCCGCACTTCTGCATGTACCACAGAACTGTGCTACATTACTTGATCCCTCTGTTCCAAAGCCTTGGGACCCTATGATTGTTCAAGAGGTGCAGCATATAAGCTGATGCCATAGTCCCTTCTGATCCGTCTTCCATTCTCTCAGTCTTATGGTTTTACACGCCCATAACAATTGTTCACTGGAGTATAATTTCTTAATTGGGTTCTCTGTTAAAATAGTTTTGAAGCTTGTGTGTGCTTGTAAAGTCAAATCTTTTGATTGAACTTTATAATTGTGATTAACACCACAGTTTAGAGTTTAGTTCAATGGTTCCAAAACATCAGTTGCTATGGAGGACACCATAGAATGGTTGGGTAGGTCAGTTAGTAGGGTAGAGATCACCCTTATATCTTCCTCTATAGTCTTGGACATCATCTGAGACTTGGCCAAGTGGAGCATTGTGATGGCATGGTTGTGGCATGTGATGATCTGCTGTTCTGGCAGGAGTATCTTAGATAGCAGGTAATCATGTGCCATCACTGGGTTGGAGGTGTTCTTGGTCTGTTCAGTTTCACTTCTATGGGTGTTCTGTGAGCTAGATCACAGCCAGCATTGGTTGTTGGACTGTGTCACTGCATTCATGGGGGTGTACATACCTTATTATTAGTGGCTGTCTCTGGGGCTGCCATTTTGGATACTTGCTGTGGATGCTGTGATGGTACTAGTATCACTGGGAAAAAGAAACCATTCTAAATTAAGGAATATGACTTGGAAAGTGGATGGAGATTTAAAATAGCTAACCACTTCTGCAAAAGTGGAATATGGCTTGGAAATACAAAAAATTCAAACAATATTCAAGTTTACCTAGAAGTTATAGAATGTAACCCAAGCATGTTCCAGACATTTTCCCTTGAATATTGTTTGAATTTTTCATATTTCCAAGCCATATTCCACTTTCGCAGAATCAATTAGCTATTTTAAATCTCCATCCTTTTTTTCAACTCATATTCCCAAATTTGGAATAATTCCCCTTTCCCAGTGTATCTGATAGGTTTCTTGAATATGTAGATGGGGTGTTGTGGAATGACAGGTTTTTGTTCACCTTCTACATCTACAACAGGCTCTCCTTCTTCAAATCCTTTGTCTGGTGACATGGGCATATCTCCATTCTCTTTTAACACACCTACTATCCAGGAGTTGCAGCCAAAGGAGCCACCTTGTCAGGATTGCTGTTTTTTCAGTATACTACCAAACAATCACTCCATCCATGATCCCCACTATCATTGAAATATCCCATCATGCCACCTTCACACATATATCACTTCCACTCTATTTGATGTTCGCCGAATTCCATATTTGCCAGGTGTCAATGCTGCTCCATCATCGTTCACGCCACTTACACCAACCCTGCATATGGCAGGGTCATCGTATAGAAGCACAGGTGGCATAATACCAGTAGGTCACCCCAGTTGATCCCATCATGAACCTTGCTGCATGCAGGTATATCTCACCCCTTCATCCGTGATGTAACACAAGAAGTAGGCCTCCCACTTCCATGCTCTTCTCCCTTTGCTCTCCCCTGCATCCTTAGTTTACTATAAGTACTTCACTTTTTCATGTATATTCTCTAGTTCAATTATCATACATCAACCTTGTTATTTGACCTCTTACTAGTAGAAAAACCTTCAGTAAAACAATCCCCTGCCACACTGGTAGTTGTGCCTATTGGTGAGCTCAAACCTTTGATCTTATTCATGGTGCCCCCTTTGGGGCATTGCCGAGACCACTATTCACAACACTTCGCAGGAGTGTTTGGATCAGTGAAAGGAACACCTGAACTGGGGTGACCTTTCCTTGAGGACATGCGCTATTTATTGCATACTACTCCTGGGTTATTCGCTACAACCGTAGGCTCATGTCAGAATTACACTGATGGTACATCTTTACCCTAAAATACGATCTTGACACACCTGTGATTAGTCTCTCAATGAGAGATAGTACTTGAGAAAGTCCCTGAAAGTGGCCATGACTGCATTGCTATTGTATGAAATATTAATCACCTCAGGCTAAAAAATAAGATATATCTGGTTGTATATAATCTGCCACTAGTCTTTTATCCAGGCTCAAAATAACTCTGCTAGGACCTCTTGGATGAAGATAACCATTTTACATGTCCTTGTATGATGCTACACCTTGGGCTACCTGATTATCACCACATATAGTATATAAAGCTTTCCCCACTTCCTGTATATCCGGCCAATATGTGAATGTAGCATCAATCAATGCAAATTTATCTGTGGAGGCGATATTTTCCCATTAAAGTATTCATTACACAAGCTTACTCACTCACTATATTATGGCAGTTGTATGATCATGCTTCATACTTGCTGAGAAAGGAGTATTAACTGATCTCATTACATAGTTGCACACCTTTCAATGTGTTCATAATGTGGTATCAGGCATCTTTTGTGCTTCATGACATATAAGCTTACACAGTTGAAGGGGTTATGTCCCTTTTGTTAATCTGCTCATCATCCTTTGGGTATATACATTGTATCATAAAAGCAAAATATTTATGTTGAGCTCATATGTGTTACAACAGTGGCTGTATTTTGGGGAGCACTTTATATATATATATATATATTATATATATCAGACCTCTGTGCATTTTATTCAACTATTTTTTTTGGCTGAAGTTGTGATAAATCCCATTTACATTAGCATACTCAAGTTATTTTGCTCATGACCACTCGTGACTACATGCATTCCATGGTGCTCTTACATTCATAGGACTTCAGCTTGCACCAACCACTGGCAGTGTAGCCTTACCTGATCCAGCCCTAGGCATCTTGCCAGATTGCTTTACACAACCACCCTCAACAAATATTCCAAAAGTGATTGAGAGTGGGTGAGTGAACTTATCTCCAAATAAACTGAGACATGCTATAACATGCTTGACAGTGCACTTGTCACCACATTTCTGGTACATCAGACATTGATAGAAATACATTCAGCTGACTTTCCTGATTTGGATACTCAATACCATTAGCCATCTATTTTGCCCTTACTACTGTATATATAAAATGGTTAAGCAAGTTAAATCACCTGGTCTCTCTTTGAATCCATTGTTCAAGGTGTTCTTCAGGTGCATTCAGGAACTTTCCTTCCCCATCCTCCTCTACTAATATGCACTTGTACAGGGATGGAGCAGGGTACTGCTTCATGTAGACTTCCTGATTATTTTCAATGAGATTCACAGGCTGATGTTTCATACCCCTTTTGTTTAAGCTTTTTTTGAGTGATAATGCAACCTACCTGGCTATAATTTGCTAAGTAGGAAGAAGTCATGTACCTTTCTATCACAATTTTGTTTGCCACCGGAGCCTTACTTTTTCAAGGAATTGGAGAGCTGTGTGTCCTCTCCAATTGGTCACTGTGTCACTATTGATATCCAGTATCCTGTCAAGATGGGTTATTTCTATCATTGGAATCATGGTAACGTTAAATCCCTTCACTTGTGCCACATTCTCATACTTGTGAGCTTGAGGCTGGGAGGCTAGTTTTGAATATTTGAGAACTTGCAGCTGATGAATCAGATTGTGACACTGATGGTAGTAGCTACCAAGTGGATGGGTACCACTGAGGCCATGTCCTCCAACAACTTAAGCTGATTGGCCTATCAATCTGAACCTATCTCTGATGACTTCTGTTTGACCCAGAGATGATGTTCTAAAGCTTTCTTGCTTTCCTGATTCAATGATTGCTCTTCATTCTCTGACTTTCAAATTCAACTGTCATTCATGTGTGCAAGGAGCACAGGCCAAATTATTACCCTGCTTCAGGGACAAGCATGGGCTGGCTCAGGGCTTAGCCCAAAAGGCACATGCAGAGCTAGAGGTATAATATGTTAAAACATATGGTGGAAGTGACTGACAAAGAAGTGATGGATTGACAATACAACTACCTAACTGTTATAAAGTAAGCGGGAGTGCAGAGTACCAGAACATACATGTGATAAAAAATACATTTGGCATAGTCACACCATTACTGATCCAAGATGAAATTACCGGTTTATAACATAGTAGACAGGTAGACCATACCCATGTTGATGGAACACATGTATGCATGTTGCAACTCACATAGGCCGACAACCCCAAAGACAAGATTTGGGGTAAAAAATAAGAGTTATTCAAGGTGTAACCAAAAATGTCACACTTCTGCCAATGTGATGTAATGGTCAGCCTCTGAGATCTGAGGCATTAATTCTAAATCTTAATTTTTCCAAGTAGTGATGTTTTTGTGCATGCAATTACACTGATGCAAGTAACATTGTGCCCGTTACGTCTACTCTAAATTTGATGATGGGTAAATAACTCGTCAAGAAATCAAGCAGCATGACAGGTAATACACATAATACACTAATATTCACCTACCGATAGTCCTCTGAAAGACCCGAACGATACGATGATCGTCACCAAAACATAAACGAATCACAGATGGCAGAACATGATTACTGTAAGGTGTTCCAATATCAGAACGAAGGTCTGGGCACCTCTAGCGTGAACAAAACACACCCTGGATAAAGAAATATCACGAACAAAATTGTTCACCCAGTATCAGCTACTCTCCTGCACATCTGGCGGAGGCGCATTTCCATCAACACAGACTTCAGCATCGAGGCCCCAATTCGACCCCATGGAGGGATCTTGTCCTGCACTGAATTTGAAGTGAGGAAACCAGACTTGCAATACATCCTGAGCCCAGTTCATAAGCATTTTCATCTCTATGGGGCAGTCCAAATGAACGTACGCGTTGTACTCCAAGCAACAAGAATGCAAGAAGAGGGACTTGGGGCGGGGGTAGGTCATTGATGCGGAATATGTTTGGGAATCTTAGTTTGCGCATGCTTACAAAGAGACTCTCCAACACCAACTGTATCTCCAGCGATCAGAGTCGCATGTGAACCGGCATTACGGCTGATCAAGGCGATATCCGCGGCGAAGATGCTTCAAAACACCACAGTACAGTCAGCCTTATTCTATGAGCTATCGAGGAACGTACGCAGCAATGAAGAGTCGAAAGAGACAGAAAACAATCAGACGTGTCAGCAAAGAAACCGACATTATTCTACCCATACTGGCTTGTCGGAAGATGCGGCGATAGCGATAAAACGTGATCAATAACAGGACTGAAGACAAGTTAGTGAAATTCCTAGAATACGAAAGATGATAAGAGGGATCAACTGACCATCCCAGAGGGACGTTAGAATGACCATGGCAAGCTCTAAGTAATATACCCCATCGAGCAGACTTTTGTACTGTGTCTGGTTGACATATATGAGCTCACACTAAACAGAACAGAACAGTGAGCGACGATATGTGATTGAAAGATGGCGGCTGTACCCACAACAGGGACAATTCCCATGAAATAAGGAGTAACCAGAAGCTATTAATCCTACTTCAAAGCGGCTTCAGTACAACAAACGATTATGAACTCACCGTGAATGTCCGTAACTTCGCTGTTCGTGTGTTTTCGTCATGGAATGCGGCCCTCATTTGAAACCATAGCTGGATCAGAAATTAGCGGGATACCGTCATTGCTGATGAAGCGTACATGTATAACAAGGTTAAGGGTAGCTGTTAAGCCGCTGCCAGCCCAGAATACCATCAGTGTTATACGATGAGCGCAGAAGACAATGCAACTATCTCGATGCTCACATCAGCCTTAAAGAATCGACCATCGTATTGAATATTAGGGCCGCACCCAAACTGCGTTGGGTTTGAGTCAATGTCCAATACACCACATCACTTTGTCCTAATCGTGTAAATATCGGCGGACTATCGGGGAAGAATTACTAACACGCACCTGAATATCATTATAGTGGTATACAAGAGGCATATGCACATGAGATTCACATGCAAAGGATGGCGGTGCACTTGTTCAGCAAGAATGATGGTGATAAGCAAGGCAGACAGAGATAGAAAGCCGAACAGTTCCAACGCAAGAATGGAGGCACGCAGAGCTTGAAGCAGCATGGTAGCTCGTGAACGACTCGGAATTCTGCCACATCATTTATATGTGGAGAGTCATTTTGCGATAGATGATCATCTACGGTAGCAAGGCAGTTTGCAATGGAAAGCAAAGACGCTGACACGGTCATTGTTTACATGATGGATTTGAGCAGGCGTTTCGCCCCCGAAACCAACGCGAATTCCAAATACCCTCCTGAGGCGATTTGGATTTGATTTCGGCCAGCACACTTGGCGAAGCTTACACAGCATGATCGGCCAGCCATCCGCCAAGTCATCCGCCACGTCGTACGCAGATCGTCTCAGCCATGTGTTTTGACCAACTTGGGACTGGCAGACTGTTGCAGGCCCACTGACGCCATGATACCCACAAGCCCCGGATACATGGGTACGTATGTGGTCGCAGGTGGACGTGTTCAGTTTGAAAAAACGCTAACAAAACCTACCGTATCCTGCTCAGCGTATCCAATCCCTCTCACATCCCACATGCTACACCGTCTCCACTCGTTCCCCATCGTGGACTCCAAGCCTCCATTCCACCCCCAGTCCCTCGCAATTCCTGTGTTCCCCTTGAAAAATTGCCAATATTACTCCATTCTGCTTGTTTGGAGTAGTGAGCGAAATATTGAATTTTCTATCCATCCTGCTTGGCGGCACTGACATGCGGCGACGCCACAACATGGAGAGCCAATGCGATTTCGAACGCGCGTCGGCTTCTCCGCGACTAAGTGAGCTCTCTAATTTATAGATTGACGCCTCTCTACTGTACAACTCTCTCGAAAGGAGTGTCTTTGTAGACAGAAGGAACTTAACATACGAGAATAACTACCTAACATCTGCGTAAGGATTGGGTTGGTTGGAAACCGATGGGTTGGCGGCGGCGGCGGCGCGGACGTGAACTACAGTGGTGTTCTGGCCCTGTGGGATACATGGACGTGACATGATTATTGGGCCACATGTTTTGCTCCGCGGGACAGATTTCGTGCTCTGAAACACAAGTAGGCGCTGACGACTGATGCACTAGACCCTCGTGTCAATTATGATTAACTTTTATTGATGCCGGTTCTTATTAGGAATCCACATTGCTTTGGATTAGGCATCATGTTGGATAGAAATTTTTCGCTGCTGACGATCACCATAATCTGACTTGCCATGTCTTCATAGAATATTTTGTTTGTGCATCAATTGAAAGCTTGACACCTGTCCACTCTGACACCCTGCGTGATCATACCTCAACACTGCTCATAGCTCAGAACGGAAATATTTTATTTTGGTATTACAATGCCAATTATTCTTGGAAATGAACGTGTGGATGAGAGTACAGTGCGTGGTTGATAAGACGATATCTGAAGGATTCTACACCTGCTTATAAGATACTCATCCGGTCACAGATGTCCGCTCAACTATCATCCTCGTCGACGATGATTCGTGGAACATGCATATTCTCCTCACACTTCCAACCTTTGTCCATCACTTCCGCCTGCAGTTCCTGGTCTGGTGACAAGTAAAAGTAGTCACCTGGGCCAAGGCATGCATCCGAGGGGGAATTGTCATCAAGTTTGACCTCACTACCTTGCGACCCTGTGTCTGAGGGCTCGCTTGTCTTGGCTTTCCGCTGCAGACGACGAAGGAGGAAGTCCAGATCAATGTAGTTGCTTTCATTCTGCGCAAACTTTCGGTGTCGTGATCCACTGATGTGCTAGTGCGGGAGGTTTAAGCCTTGACGACAGCTAAGATAGGGAAGAATTCTGCAAACCTCGGTAAAGTCTTCGAACTTAACCCGGCAAGATTCGCAGTATCCGGGTTTCTTGCTCTCTTCACGCGCAGGCAATCTCATTGTGGTAGTGCTCTTTGCCTTACGTAAGCGTGATTCAAATGGATGGGTGGTTTCCCTTCCGTTGGCACCTTCAAGTCGACGACTTGTAATGACCTGGCGTCCCAACCGCTCTCGCAAGCTGGGGGGAAGACGATTACTGCCCAAGGTTCGCGCGAGTGACGTTGTAGTGGTGGATGTGATGGCAACACTGTTGCCAGAAGCTGCAAGATAACCATTTCCGGTCCCGAGTCCAGTTGTGGAAGGACCAAAACCAGATGCAACCTGCTGATGGTCAAGAATTTCACCTGTGCCCCCTATCCCAGTATCATTACCAGCCATCGATGAGTCAATGTTTTGGATGTTAGAGCGGGTGGTGGCTCGTATCCCCAATTCGCTCATGGATGCGCACCGCCGCAAGGTTTTGGCCTTTCTCTGCGTCTCTGCATGTTGGCGTTTGAGCAATTCTTTGACCTTGACTCGGTGCCTTTCCTTCTCTGCCTCCTTCAACCTCTCGTTCGCTTCCGCTTTCTCCATCTTCCGTGCTTCTGTGTCATCAAATTTCACGAAAGGACTCCTCGCTCGGGGATCCATATATAGTACTGGATATGTGGGCGACTTGTCTTTCTCCATTGACCTCACAAGCGCAGGATACTCCATGATGGCAATGGGGGCGAGCTCGCCCCAGATATCCTCGACAAGAAGGAAGTACGAGCCTTTGGAGAAATATTGAAAGTCATGGCGCCTCTCACGAGGGTCTCTCTCGGAAGTTGTGCCATGAAGTCGTTCGTGTTGAAGCAGCTGCGTAAGAGGCGGTGATCGTTGGCTAGTCTTAGCTTTACAAGGCTTAGCGCCGGAGGGAATAAGTCTTGAAAGGATATTATCGAGCTCTAGCATGGACGATATGAGAGGAGAAGCATAACGTCGAGGGCGAGCAACGTACTTAAAATACTCCAGATCTTCTTGTCAAGTTGTACAGCATCTCGTACGAGCTTGTCGTACCCGCCATGGTCATGTCCACTAATGGAGAATAAGGGCAGAGCAGCAAATGATATAACATAGCATATACCGTCTTTTGAGCTGTATTGGACTCTTCAAAATGTGTGTGCTTGGCGTTCTGGAAGGAACGTTCTCTTTGTTTGCTGGGTCATATTGTTCATTCTTGGGGGGTTGGGGCTGGTTTGTGATGACATGGGTAACGGATGAAGAGAAAAAGTGCTCGATCCTCTTTGTGTGTATCAACAAAGTGGATAAAGCGGGCGAAGAGAGAAGAACACACGGCACCCAGAGTGACGACCCTTGCTTCTGCCACCTGCCTGATATTGCCATCACGCTCATCAAAGTAGAATACGAATGATGGAAACGCTTTCGTGTACTTCGCGATGAATTCCTCCTTTGCCTGCTGACGTTCCTCTTTATGACGGAGCCTGTCTCTGCGCTCCGTGATATCTCGTTTATTCGCGTTTGGTGTCGCGGCCTTTAATACAAATCCCTGAGATTTAAGCTTCTTGGAGCTGCCAGCATAGATGGTTTCGCCCCCGTCGGGCGAGAGGGGTCTCTTGTTGGTGGCCTGCATGAACATTAGAAGAAAGTCACGTGCCAACTTGACTTCCCACGCCTCATGTAAAACAGGGTTTGAAGTATTACGTAACGTACTGCCCTCGAAATTCCTCCTTTCAAAGAGTACAACATCAGTTACCATGCCGGTCCCTGAGCTATCCTGGCCCGATGGTTCTCATGAAATAACGGCAGAAGGGTTCTCCCATAGTCGGTGAGGGTTTCATCATTCCCGCATTCATCATATATACACCATTCTTGGACTTATTTCTTCTAAGGATCTCACCTACCGTGTACACTGTAACTGACACTCACAACACCCATACCGAGGGTCTGCAACAAGCCCAGAAGCGTAGGCGTCTACATCCATCGAAACAAGGCCCCGTCAATATGAACGCGCGCTTTGATAGGATGCTCGAACGAGTGAACGTTGTGCCGCTCGTGGTGCCACAGGAATTTTCGTCGCCCTTGCGTAGCCGCAAACGGGGGAGGTCAACATCCTCGATATCTGGAAGCTCAGAGGCGGCGCCACCAACGCCAGTGGACGCGTACGGCGCCCTTGAGGGTGGTAGACTTGGAGATGGGTTCATGGTTTTCAAGTCTAGAGGAAGGAAGGGCCTAGAGCAGCTTTTTTCGAACGCCAACGAGGTGAACCCAGCTACGTTTTCTCTTTTCGCCGCATATATGCGCATTTCTCTCCGTTCTAAGTTCTGGCATCTGGGTCACTGTGTTTCTCCTACATTATTGCTCATACCATCGGACCGATATCCCTCTATAGCCCTCACGCCCCAGAAGTCCCCTCCCATCCTGGCTCTCGCAGACTTTCGCCACTCTTGAGCCTCACAACCCTCTTCGAAAACTTGCCGCTCCCTCTGATCCGACCCATCTTGCTGGCAACCCTACTTATCACGAAACAGTAGACCATCCAATTGACTCCCGTTCTCAACTCGAACACGGTGAGTCCTAGATGTGAATGAGGATGTCTTTGTTGTCAGTCTAAAGTTGTCAAGATGTGGATGGACACGCAGGAAAGCTGGCTCAGGATAATGTCTTTGCATTTTACCCTCCGCCAAAGCCGGCGAGGTTCATAGCTGATGCATCTTCATCACTTACTAACACCCCTGCCTCCGGACCAAGCTTGCTTCCGTCCATTTTCTATAGGTCTAAGGTGCCGGAGTCTTGTGATCCTGAACGAGACGCAAACAATGCTATACAATCACCCGTCCCCCTTGGGCATCTAACTAGCCTGCTTGAGATCTCGCCGACGTCCCATCCCTTCGGTACTCCTGGTCCTGCTTTCTACCCCACAATACCTTTTGTAACCTCTCCGCTGACCAACTCTGATACCAAAGCACTTGCAAGTTCCTTAATAGATTCAGACCATCATCTCTCGTCACGCTTGGCCTTTCGAGATGCCATCGAACCCGAGGTGACATCCAGCCAAGATTCGACTGTAGAGCTTCTCGATCACGCGTCACCAGGCCTCAATCTCTCTTATGAACCTCTCGGGCACAGCGACCCAGTCGATCATGACGACGACAATGAGTGTGCATTTTTCAAAGAAGATACACGCGATCTGGATGCCTGCAGACTTGTGATGCCTGATGTTCCAGATGATCGATATATGTCGCTTGTGGATCTGGAAAGACCGTACTTCGAGTCACCAGCCGAACCATCTGGCATGGATGTAAATTTCCGCTTCGCCCGAGCACCTCACGCTGCGACTCCTGCATATGATCTCAAATCTCGCTCGCATCAACTTGTAAAACAGAGTATGGCAGCATCGTCCTCGCCTACTTGCCTTGAAGCAAATCTTGAACGTTTTCCATGTGCATCACCTCTTACGAGTGGAGTGTCCTCGATTAAAGCGGATGGGAGTGACAGTGTCCAATCACGGGATTTTGTGTGTGGAAACTCGGGACGGCTATTGTACACAGGTCCAGCTTCTAAGCGACTCATGCAGGACGTTGCTGGGGATCAGGCGCCATCTGACTTATTCATACATTCGCACCTTCCACAGCTGCCACTCCAAATTGAGCGTGGAGGGTCGCCATCCAGTAAGAGTGAATCCATGCGATCAGCCGTCCTAGACCAAGCTGTCATTCAACGTCAGGGTATGATTACTGACCGGCCGTATATTTGTCTAGATTCCCCTACGCGTTCCGAACCGCCTTATTCATTCAATCCCCACTCTTCCGCCATGATGGTTGCACTTGCACCCGAGGCTACTGATACTCAAGACCGAAACAACGAACAATGGAGACAGGGAGAAGATCCGAAGTCTTATACTGCGCATATTACAAACGATGATTGGCAGTACGATTACGACTCGGACAAAGAAAATGAAAAGCCTGCCCACATCGACGATCATGTCAGGAGCCTTACCGTTGCATCTACTCACAGCTCTGATGGTTTTGATGCTGGAACGGAATTTCACTTCTTCCAGAAGTCTCATTTCAACTCCCCCACCGCATACAACCACCCTTCCCTACCGCACACTCCAAAGAGACAGCACATCATGGAAGCTCATCCGATCGTATCCAATGATGCGAAGATCGGCCCTCAGGACGATGTAAAGACGAAACTTGCCTCGCCTGCACAGGCGTGCATCCTGGCTAACGAACCTTGCACCCCTAGTCCGAAGTGCATTTCAACGGCGCAGACAGGAGAACAGGACGACGCCATGTATTGGTCGAAATTTTCAGATGACAGGATAGCAAGTTGGGGGGGGGCTTCGATAGTCCATCGGGATTGAAATACAACGACGACACAGCATCCAAGTCTCTTGAAACCCAAGTTTTGGCAGGAGACTGAGTGGCTATTGATGTTCTGTCAGTGTTCTGATCATTTGACGAATCAAAAACGATGCGATTTCAGTAGCTATATATGCTGATAGCATGAAGCAGACCCGAGCACTTCCTCAATTGTCTGAAAGGCCCAGGCGCTCAATTACGGCTTTAACTGAAATATCACACGGCACATGGGAAGATAACTTGTCACCCGGAATGAAATACAGTACTTATGTGCATTTATGCATGGCAAGGATAGTAACGTCGATTGTTGAGATGTGCAAACTCCACGACCTGGTTTACCATCCTACAGCTTTATTGATTGAAGATAAAGTCTAACCAGACACAGAAAGAAGAGATGGTTCCCGCAGTCAATTAAAACTGCCTTTCATTTCAATCACCGGTTACGGTACCTATGCGAGTATAGATCAATGCAAGGTATGACGAAGATGAGAGTACTCACCATATCAAACTTTGCCGGTTTCGCCGCATCTTGCGCTGCAGCTGCAACATGCCGTACAGGAGCGCCTCTGCAGTGGGAGGGCAGCCAGGAACGTAGATGTCCACGGGTACGATACGGTCACAACCACGAACGACCGAGTAAGAATAGTGGTAGTAACCGCCACCATTTGCGCAGGAGCCCATCGATATTACCCAGCCTACAAAACTTGTGCGTGAGTTTTTTTCATCGCTATGAGAACGACGGTACTGACGGGGTTCTGGCATTTGGTCGTACACTTTACGCAACGCCGGAGCCATTTTGTTGGTGAGTGTCCCCGCGACGATCATAATATCACTCTGCCTGGGACTAGCACGAAAGACGACCCCGAGTCGGTCTTGATCATATCGCGCCGCAGCCATATGCATCATCTCAACCGCACAGCAGGCCAGACCTGTAGTCAACAGGTCAGAATGATATAAATAGTGTACCAATGGTCCCACCAAACGTCATGGGCCACATAGATCCCTGCCTGGCCCAATTGACGATCTTATCAAGTGTTGATAAAACATACTCTGTTGGGTCGCGTTGATGGGCTTAATCAGCGAATACGATTGAAGTGGAAATGCGGATTACCGGCTCCATTCCTCGGTTTGTCAAGACTTTCTTGAGTACTATCTCTCATTGCGAGACTAGTCACAGGTGGCTCCTTTGGCCGCAACTCCTGGCTAGTAGGCGCGTCGAAAGAGGACGGAGATATGCCCACGTCACCAGACGAAGGATTTGGAGGAGAGCCTATCGTAGACGTAGAAGGTGTATTTTGAGTGGAAGGCGAAGCCAATAATGATGGTAAAGCCGAGTGAAAGGATCGGAAGGCTGGAAAGCTGTAAGTTGGGATACTGGACGATAGTACCAAACGTACTGCCAAAGCCGACATTAACACACGAACGACGTAATAAGCGAGTTGAAGCAGGCCGGAGCATGGCAATGGTAAGTAGCAGAGGTCAGTGGTCACGGGCGTCGACTCAAGTAAGCGCTTGTGGTTCAGAAAGCTGGTAAACTCCGACAGCTATACTGGATGACTTTCCGTAGGGCTAAATTCTTAAATTCATAGTTCTAGACCGCTCCGTGTAATAGCCGTCAATTTTGGAACCGTTTTCGAAACCGTAACGCTAAAACGGTGACGAAACCCAAGCCGTCATGTCGGCATCACACTCACCGATGCCATTGTGCTTGCCGCTTTATTGCCGCCGCACTCCCTGCACAATGTTTAAGTTCATGTCACATCGCAGATCTAGGAATTCCGCCCTATGGAAAGTCATCCACTATGTAAACGACGCTTCTTTCATTCAAAACCGTTTTGCTACCGTAGATGATCATCTGTCATAAGTTCATCATTGGCACAGGCTTCTGGGACCATGGGGTGACTCTGCACATATAAATGACGCTCGAATGGTGGAAGTCTGAGTCGCTTATGAGCTACCATGCCTACCACGCTGATTCAACCTCTGGCTACAACCATTTTTGCGTTTCGACTGTTCGGCTTTCTATCTCTGTCTGCCTTGCTTATCACCATCATTCTTGCTGAACGAGTGCACCGCCATCCTTTGCTTATGAATTTCTTGTGCACATACCTCTTGTATACCATTGTAGTGATATTTAGGTGCGTGTTAGTAATTCTTCCACGAGAGCCCGCCGATATTTACACGATTGTGAGAATGTGATGTGGTGTATTGGACATTGACTGAAACCCAACTCGGTTTGGGTGTGGCCTTAGTATTCGCTACGTTGGTCGATTCTTTAAGGCTGATGTGAGCATCGAGATAGTTGCATTGTCTTCTGTACTCATCGTATATCACTGGTGGTAATCCGGGCTGGCAGCGGCTTAACAGCTACCATTAACTTTGTCATACATGTAAGCTTCATCGGCAATGACGGTGTCCCGCTAATTTCTGATCCAGCTATGGTTTCAAATGAGGGCCGCATTCCATGACGAAAACACACGAACAGCGAAGCTACGGACATTCACGGTGAGTTCACAGTCGTTTGTTGTATTGAAGCTGCTTTGAAGTAGGATTAATAGCTTCTAGTCACTCCTTATTTCATGGGAGTGGTCCCTGCGGTGGGTACAGCCACCATCTTTCTATTACACATGTGCTCACTTTGCTTTTCTGTTCTAGTGTGAACTCATATATGTCAACCAGACACAGTATCAAAGTCTGCTCGATGGGGTATCTTACTTACAGCTTGCCATTATCATCCTCACGTCGCTCTGGGATGGTCAGTTGATCCCTCTTATCATCTTTCGTATTCCAGGAATATCATTAACATGTCTTCAGTCCTGTTGTTGGTCACGTTTTATCGCTATCGCCGCATCTTTCGACAAGTCAACATGGGTGGCAGAATAATGTCGGTTTCTTTGCTGATACGCCTGAATGTTTTCTGTCTCTTTCGACTCCTCTTTACTGTGTATGTTTCTCGGATAGCTCACAGAATAAGGCTGACTGGACTGTGGTGCTTTTGAAGCGTCCTCGCCGTGAATATCGCCTTGAATGATAGCGGCGCTGGTTCACATGCGACTCTGATCGCTGGAGATGCAGCTAGTGTTGGAGAGTCTCTTTGTAAGCATGCGAAAGTACAACATATTCATTGACTTACCCCTACCCCAAGACCCTCTTCTCGCATTTTTGTTGTTTGGAATACAGCGCGTAAGTTCATTTACTCCACCATAGAGATGAAATTGCTTATGAACTGGGCTCAGGATGTATTACAAGTCTGGTTTCCTCGCTTCAAATTCAGTGCAGGACAAGATTCCTCCATGAGGTCGAATTGGGCCCTCGATACGGAAGTCTGTGTTGATGGAAATGGGCCTCCGCTAGCTGTACAGAAGGAGAGTCGCTGATTCTGGGTGAACAATTTTGTTCGTGGTATTGCCATATCCAGGGCATGCTTTGTTCGTGCTAGAGGTGCCCAGACCTCCGTTCTGATATTAGAACACCTTACAGTAATCGTGTTCTACCATCCGTGATTCGTTTATGTTTTGGTGACGATCATCGTATCGTTCGGGTCCTTCGGAGGATCATCCGTAGGTGAATATCAGTGTATTGTACATGTATTTATTACCTGTCATGCTGCTTGATCTCTCCTCATGAGTATAGTAATCTCTTGACGAGTTACTCACCTACCATCAAATTCAGAGTAAGACGTAACAGGCACAATGTTACTTGCATCAGTGTAAATGCATGCACCAAAACATCACTACTTGAACACTTGAGATTTAGAATTGATGTCTCATATCTCAGAGGCTGACCATTACATTGCATTGGCAGAAGTGCAACATAATTTTGGTTACACCCTGAATGACCCTTTTTTTATGTAACTCCAAAGTTTGTTTTTTGGGCCTCGGCCTATGCAAGGCGATATACCTCTATCTCTGCATGTGCTCTTTAGCCTGCCCCGAGCCAGTCCGTGCTTATCCCTGAATCAGGGCGATAATTTAGCCTGTGCGCCTTGCACAAACATGACAGACACTTGAAATTGAAAGTCGGGGTATGAGTCATCAGAGTAATCGTTGAACCTGAAAAACGAGAAAGCTTTAGAACATCGTTTCTGGGTAAAACAGAAGCGCACTACAGTAACACGGGGCACTTAATTTAAGTACATTATGCACCGGAATATCAGTGCTGGAGTTGCGGAATTTAAGTGCTCACGTACCAGATTATAAGTGCTCCGGTGGATCGGCGCGACACTGAAATCAAGTAGAGACAATGGTCCTTTCAGAAACATATTATACCGATTTTCCGCGTTTAATGTACTTAAAACTGCAGTTATAAAACACCGATAAAACAGTACTTTATAGTACTGAAATGACGTTCGGAAATACATGAAAAAGGAACGGAAACGGAAAACAGCGTGGACTAGACGAGCGCGCTAGCAGGACCGACACCAAAAAGGCAAGCGGGAGAGGAGCCGACTTTGAATACAGGAACACGAAAGAGCGACAGCGGACACAAAGCGATGAGAGAATGAGCTGATCAGGGACGCGAATGTTGAAACTCTAGGTAGACAGTTGAGGCAAGTTGAGAGCGGACACATGCGAGTGGGATTACGGTAGAAACCACAGGTAGTATGAGACCGTGAGTGAGTGCCAATATTTAAGAGATCTGTGGATTGCATTGTCAGTTGCGAGTAAACAATGAGAGAAAAAAGTACTCTATGCAATGATATCTTGAAAAAGATAGCTAAAGTATCAGGGGTGGTCACCGTGAGCCCTGGCAGACAGAACAGGCTATGTAGCAAATATGACTGATCTGTAGCAATGCATGAGCCAGGACACACCTGGCGTTTGGATTTTCTTGCTCCACTTTCAGAGGCTGTGGATGAAGATGCTACAATTGGGGCAACCTGTTATGGTTCAGATGGGTGAAAATATTGTGGTAGCATGCTGAACATACCTTTGTGGCCTTTGTTTTCTTAGCGGCCTGCCATTCATGAGTCAGCAGCAGGGCATACCACAAACAGCCTTGAAATAACCTTTTCCTTGCCCTTGGCAGGCTGGAAGCATGTAGCTTAGTATAGTGGTTTCATTAGACAGTGAAATAGACATACCATTGGGATTGATTCAAGGGTCTTATAGCATTTAGACTAGGCTATCTGTCAGCTAAAGTACTAATAAGGATAAATAAAATCACCAGGTTAGGGCCATTGTTGTTGGTATTTTCAATGGGCCTCTTTCTCTTCATGCCAGTGCTGGGTTGTTCAACTCCAATGCATATTCAGACAGGGGTGGAGTAAATTTATCCTCAGAAGTGAAGTGAGTGTCCTCAGGTTTTTTTGACTTATGTGTGGTGCCATAGGAATGTGAACTGCCAGTAGCCTCGGTTCTAGAAACGTTGGCCGATGCTGTGTCATAGTTGAGTATATGTGTGGCAACAGTTGATGAAAGTGTGACTTACATTGAGGGAGAGACTGAAATACACTGTTTGGATCAAGGCCCTGTACAATCATTGACTTGAATAGCTCTTTGATATGTATAATTGGGGCTATTGAGCAGGAAGGATGAGGATTTCAAATGGCGACTTACTCTGCATTTGCTTAGTTGCACACTCCATTATATAAGTTATGACACGTTGGCCGAGTTCAAGGTTAATGATTGTAGTTTTCGAGGGTGGTTTATGGTTTGTGGTGGGAGGAAGAAAGGAGTTGCAATTTGTCAAGTGTTGGACAATGAATTGACTTAACAATTTTTGCTGTTATGAGCACATACCATAATGCCCAACCAACACCCTTGCCTATGTATCCCTTTTTGCATGAAATCTCTAGGTGCTTCAGCCCTGCTCCACTGGTGGAAAAGATGCGACTCATGAGCTGGCCACATACTCAGAAACCACCATCCTAGTCATTGTGGATCTGCGCATAGTTGAGTGTGTAGTTGTCAGGGGAACACTGTTTGACGATCCATGGATCCCAGACCCATGATCTGCCATAACCCCATTTAGCAATCCATGGCTTTGGACCAATGGTCCACAGTATCTCCTGGGAGTATGCACATAGACCCACCACATTCCATTGCTGGCCCACCATCCTCCTCCCTCTGGAAATGCCCTAAAGTGGACCATTGATTGCTGTCTAAAATCCACTCTTCTATGCACTATTTTTAACCCTCAAAGCAGACCATTGACTACTGTCAAAGATCTGCACTTTTTACTTTCCCACACCTGAATATCCTTACTTCATGGAGCAAAGCTCCACAGAGGTTGGTCTGTGCATGACATCTCCGCAGTAGTATGTAGTATATAATCATCTACTAGTAGTTAGGGATCCTTAGCCTTTTCTCTTCAAATTTCCCCTCTGCTAGGTAGGACTCTCCTTATATTGTGTTTAGTAATGATTATAACTTCGGATTTCCCCTCTGCTAGCTGTGTGATACATTCTCCACAGATTTTAGGGTTGCCCTTACAATGAGTATAAGTAATGTACCTAACTTACACCCTCTCCCTTTTTTATATAAGCCCTGGGGATCTTATTCGTAGAGATCCGCTGTTGGTGAGTGTTAGACCCCTGAGATCTAACACTGAGACTCCGAACCTCTGGACCTCTGAACCCCAAAGTAACTATTATATTTCATTTTAGTTCTTGTTATTTGCCTCTTAAAGTATAATCCTCATTCATGACCCAAAGTAGAATACTTGTACCTCACTCAGTCTGAGCCTCTGACCCTATTCCGAACTCTAATTATTATTTGATTCTTATATCCTTCTTGTTCTATGTTTATGTCTTTCTTGTTATACATTCTTAGGATACAATTAGGTTACTAGGTATTAATAGTCCTCCAATCTTGTATCCACTTCTTTAGTTCGAATATTGACTTATTTCCTCATTACCAACCTCCAGTCTTCTCCCATCACTATCTCTGTAGTTAGATACTACTAGTGATACTTCTGAGTTTGAACCTCTGAGTAACCTCTGAACCTCCAATCTCCAAAATTAGGGACCGTGTTTTGGAACCCTTCAAGACTTTGGTGTTATTACTAACGCCTCAATCTATCAGAACATGTTGTTTATGAGGCTTCAAGAATATTAAACAATGCTGCAGCACAACTCCAAAAATAATTTAATATTTGTACCTTGGTTGCAATCCGTGTAATAACCAGTCCAAGTTAATACAGCTGGAAGGCAATGCATTTCTTAGCAGCACTGAACAATAAACTATTAGTCTGTAGGCTCAAGGACACTATCGGGGTCCAAGAGTATTCCAAAAAGAGGAATATACTTGACAGGAGAGTTTGTAAGTGGACTGACCAGATAATCTGTCAATGCACTGTAATAATGAACGAATAGTACGGGAGGTGGCTTTTGCAAGCGGCTTGACTCGACTTGTGAAAGTCACTGAACAGGAAAATCAACT
>QFFB01003505.1:0-12936 GCA_003316465.1 Ramaria cf. rubripermanens | reverse complement strand
GCCATACCCCATCAATTATCAGTTCATTGTTATCCCCATGCCGTCCATCAACAACGCAGCTTCAAACTCTATTCCCCTTCAGACCATTGATTCCCCAACATCGCCCTCATTATCATGATGGTCACTTGATTCACAAGATATTCAAAGACATGCCGAGCTTCATCATGTGCTTTACCCCCAGTCACCTAAAGCAGCACGGCTCTCAATGAAGAAGTCACATCCCTATATTCCGAAATCATATGCCATTGGAGATTCAGTGTATTTTCAAGATGATGTGCAGCCATTTACGTTCCTTGGATACACGGGCAAGATTGTTCACAATGAAGGAAGGGAAGAATACGAGGCAGAATTCAGGGCTCCATATCCCACCAACCCTCCCACGTCAATCCGACTCAACCTTTATCATAGAGCTGCTCGAGACCGTATACAACTGTCTCCCCCTTGCGTTCTATCATGGGAGTGGATCAAGGAGAAACTCAGGAGTTATTTCTGTTATTGATTCGTCACCCTCGCTCTTATGACTCAATTGTGCTGACTAATTCCATGACTCATCTCGGACAAAGTGGACCATTTGTACAAATACGATTGGTGGATATTTATAGTGCTCTTGTTATGACTCACTTTGTTTCAGAATGACTCACCTTGTTTCTATTTTAGTTAGTCTTTTCTCGTCATGACTCATACTTGTTCTATTTTTGGATCTTTTATTACTCATTCTCCATACTTTACCCCTATCTGACACATTCTTGCTTACTTTTGCTATTGTAATTTCTCCTTTGTTTCCCCTTTTGTGTTTTGTGTTCTTGCCATTACTCATCCTGACTCAGACCTGCTTGCTCATCATATGACTCACCCATCGCAGTGCATGACATCATTGTAGCTTGGGGATGTGTATATAAAGGGCTTGGTCTCTCAGTGTAATAACAAGTCAAGTTCAGTGCTCAAGTCAAGTCTCTCTTAAGTCTTACGCTCAAGTCTAAGTCAAGTCCCAAGTTTAGGGCACAAGTCGAAGCTTTGTCACAGGACATTTCTGCGCATATGTCACAAGTCACACATCACAAGCCTACGTCATATGTCACACAAAGCAGGGCGATCATCACAAGAAGTCACCTGCGTTATATCCCAGAAGAACAGGTTGTACGACTCGTTCTCCATACTAGTCAACCCACAGCTGTAGTCTCTTTGCCCACGAATGACTGCATTATAGACCGTCCGGGTAGAAGGACCGTTGCGTGCAGGCTAATAGGTATTATTCCTGTTAGTGCATCTTTATCGGTAAGAAGTGTGGATAGATGAAGTCTGACAAAGTATGTTGTAAAGACAAGAAAGACTGTGAAAAGAATTTGAATAATGCAGGAAAATGAAAGTAACTAGAATGTCCATTGAAATGATAAAGAAAATAGTCCTTTGAGTCCTTTCCTTACATGTAATGACATCTTGTACTGACACTGGCACCACTCTACAAATTATATCCTGAATGGCCAATCCACCCTTGAGCTTTCTCTGCCGTCACTTGGCTGCAAGCCTCCAATAAAACTGTTGTGATAAAGAAAATATGGAAAATAAATCATAAAAAATATTTTATCAAGTTTCTCTTAGTCACAGAAGGCTAATTCAATGCTTGGACAAATTATCTGATTTTTATCTAGAGAATAAAAATCTGTAGCAGTTTAGACACTGCTGGACCATTCACCAGCCCTTTAATGCCCACTATGTCACTGGATCGAGACCAGATCGTGGATCAGATCACATATGTCATTACCCCGCATGACCACTAGATCGGCTAGCTTACATAAGTGCCAAATGTTCAGTGGAACAAGCAAAACAAAATATATTGTTGCAGCATGGAGATTGCAGCATGGGGCCTTTGGAACCTATGGAATTTGGAAGGAGTGGTGTATCACATACATTCACACAATTGAATTCTTATGAAACAGGTTCAGGAAATAGTATTTTATATTAAAGGTTTTTCACAAGTTTATTCTGTTTTATTTTCTCCCATCCTTTTACCTATTAATTGTGATCATAATTCATTAGAAGTGCTCTACCCCAAACATCCTAGGTAGTATCCCTGTTCATCCAATATTTCAATATGAGCAGGGGAATATCTGCTCCACCCTGGCTGTATGCATCCATCCCTGCAACTCATTTATGCCTTACCTGTTATTCTGCTTCAAAGATATTTTTAGAATAATTCTAGTAAATTCCTGGTTCATCCCCATGGCCAAGTGTGTAAGGGCAACCCTCATGTACTGCAGAAATTACACTATCACACAGGATGACAGAGGGGAAAACCAAAGTATACATAAATCAAGTAGACATACAATGGAAAGGGATCTCACCTGACAGAGGGGAAAACCAAAGAGAAAAGTCTAAGGTCCCATACTGTCAGTGAGCCCATATTATACTACACCCAACTACAGTCAGGGTTGTTGCTTGGTACATACTGACCCTGCATGCCACAGATCTCCACTTGACCCTGAATGTCATACACAAGTCATTTTACCTCCAGAGCTGTTCCAAAAGCGGAAGCAGAGCGGAGTTCAAAACTCCGGAACTTCGGAGGTGCGGAAGTGCCAAGCTTCGGAGTTGTAGCTCCGGAGTTTCGGAGGTGGGAAACGGGGTGTCCCCTGACAAAGTGCTAATACCCTGCAGCACATGACCCCCTGTGTCATTGACATGCATGCCCCATCTGGTGCTATGTTGATGAGGCATAACAAACCTCGATTTTATCAAAATATTATTATATATTTATTTTATCTTAAAAGAAAACAATCTCTGGGTACTCATGGTGATGAGCCTGTTTCCAATTATGCTGCAGCCATGCCTTCACTGTAGATCCCAGTTAGCACTTGCAAATTATCTGATGTGATTTGCACACCTGAACTGACGCTCTCCTCAATAGGATTCATGTCCAATGAATATGAGGGCAAAAAATGGATCATACAACCTGACATTCTCATCAGAGCCAAATGAAGCAACCATTTGGCTAGGATAAATAACCTTGTGACTCCACAACTTCACAAAGAGCCTGTATTTTATGAATAGCATAATTATCCATCACCAGGATGAACCTATCAGCAGTGTAGGCATTCATTTGTGGGAGCTAGACATGCATTTAGCAGTTCTCTTTGCAAGTAAACCAAGACAGATACTCGCAACCTCCTCCACAATGAAGTTGAAAAACTCAGACCCATTGACTGACTCAGGTACAACCTGAGTGGCAATGTAACCATCCACTGTGAGTGCAGGCAGAATACTATACCTCTCTCCCCACACAAATTGGGTATTTACTGTTGCCTGCTGTCCAACTGCAGAGTGGCTATAATGGCAGTAAATTGTCAGATCATCCTTGCTTGATTCATCGGTCCATACAAATTGGCTGGTCACAAAATGTGTTTGAACCTCCTCCATCCACAGTGCCCTTGCCTCCTCATCTCACTCCATCGCACATCACCTGAGCAGCTTGTAAGATAGGCCAGTGTTTTGGATTGTGTAATGCAATGTGGACCTGGACACCGATACATCATGCTTGAGTGCCAGCCAGTCCTGGAGCTTATCAAGGTACATTTCAGGGCTGCTTTGAATGAGATTGATAAGGCCATGGGTCTGTGTCACATTCAGAGAGTGCAGGTGGCTGTGGAGGGGATTCTGGGGCGGCACCACATGCCCATATTTATCCAAGTTGTGTGCCTAATGGCTCATGCTACTGTGGGAGACATTGAGGATTTTGCAAACTTCATCAAGTAAGTACCCATTATCCAGAAGCCACAGTGCATGCTGCTTTATATCAGCACTGATATGTCAATAGCCCATTTTGAAGGAGAGGCACCAAAATTATTTGGGCACCTCTGAGAAAAAATAATTTACAATATGCATTCAAGGTTTTTTGAAAGTGCTGTAATTATGGTTAGGGTTGTGCCCCTGTCGGAGCAGCTGAGTTGGACTTTCAACTTCTTTTCTTGTGACAGTTTTTCTGGAAGCCATTTCTAAACTTGTAGGAGGCCAAGGATGAGTACAATTGGGTCCCTGGATGTGTCTGGGAATCAGAAAGACGAGAGGATGATATGGGGTAATGTCTCAGACAGAGTTCAAAAGGCATCTACATTCCTTATTAGGACTTAGCACAGCTATTAGACAGGTTATAATCAGTGAATGGCAATTTGACTGAGTGTATATAGTAAAGTACCTATTAGACAGGTTATACTTGTTGTTAATTTATCTGAAAAGCAAAGCGAGGTTGAAGTGTCGGGTACGTTTTAGTGATAGGGAAAGGGGCTGAAAGGTAATAAGAGTTGATAAAATAACCCTAGCTTTTTGATTCAAAGCAGGGAACTCGTGGTAAGATGGACTCGAAGATTCAGTTAAACTTGAAAGGTAAAGTGGGCATAAGATGTTAAAAGATTGTCCTATTGCTGAAGCATATACTTCATACTAATATACTAAGGAGTAGAATAGGAGTTATAGGAGAAAAGAATAAAACATGTGATAGTTTGAGCCCCTGGCTCTCTAAGGTAAAGGAACAGTCCAAGTCTGCTGTGCACACGGACTTAGAGGCAGAATATAAAGGTCTGATCAGTGTAAGTGATAAAGAAATGAAATGCTACACTCGGAGAGTGCCTCAACTCGGATTGATATGCATACATGTGATATGTGCCTCGAATGGAAACTACGCGCCATTGCGTGCCCCAACTCGTGTCCAGCATTGACTTAATCGGCTTGATGCTATGCATAAGAGCGCTTCAGATTCATGAATAGAAGAAGAGATTTGGGGGGAAGGTCTGTGATAGAAGTCCAAATGAAAAGCAATGGATAAAAGGAAAAAATGAATAGAACGAAGATAAGATTGTAACTAGATAGTCTGTGAAAGTAAAAGAAGAAGAAGAAATTGAATATAGTCCTCGACATTACACTTTATAACAATACTATGAGGCATTGTAAGTAAACTGTCTGCAAAAGAGTTGTTATGGCTTACCTCAGTGAATGGCAATTTCACTGAGGTGTGTCGATGTTCTAGTGAGCTTATTTAATGTCTACTGGTCTGTGCGTTCTCAGCTTACCATTGCTGTGTGACTCTACCACTCCCCCTTAAGCCAAATGCACCCCAACTGACATATGAAGATGGTTTAGCTGCGAGGCTGGTAAGGCCTTGGTGAGCATGTCAGCAGGCATGTGGGTGGTAGGGCAATAGTGTATTGATACAAGGTGTCGTCTGGATATGTCTTGGACAAAATGAAAGTGGATATCAATATGTTTGGTACATGCTTGAAACTGATTGTTTTTGGAGACAGATATTGCTGACTGGTTGTCTGTCATGACTACTGTTTTTCAGATCTCAAGTTCAGCGAATTACGTTGATCCCCCCTGCATCCTTCCATCACATTGATATCAGAAAGGGCTCTGCAGTCAATCTCCCTCTTATTCACTAGTCGCCAAACATGATCTTCACCATTGTGCCACAATACTTTGCTCTTGTTTTGCATCATTTGCATCCCCCTTGCAGCATGCAAACCACCAAGTATGAGCAGGAGTCTGGTTTAGCCAATGGGTTTAACTTACAGATCCCATCAGTCACTGTGCCCTATGAAGGTGGTTTGACCCTTACTCCATGTCCTAGCATGTGCTACTCTTCCATAGTGTTCTAGTCCCTCTCTATCCATCCCCCCCTGCATTCACTTTTTACTATAAGTACTTCTATTCCGCCTGTATCATTCTCTAGTTCAATTATCATATGTCTACCTCATTATTTGACCTCTCACTAGTAGAAAAAACCTTAGTACAATGATCCACTGCCTCATCAGTAGTTGTGTTTATTGGTGAGCTTGAACCTTTGATCTTATTTGCTACACCCCCTTAGGGGCATCACCAAGACTGCTATTTGCAGCACTTCGCAGGAGTGTTCAGATCAGCAAAAGGAACACCTGAACTGGGGTGACCTTTCCTCAAGGACATGTGTGATTCATCATGTACTACTCTTGGGTTATTTGCTACAACTGTAGGCCCATGTCAGAATTACACTGACATTATATCTTTACTCCAAAATCCAATCTTGACATTGTCGCAGTACAAAACGACTTGCTGCATGAGTGGGTGGGTGATCTCGGTGATAAATATCCGGATCCATAATGCTTCCTTTGCTGCATGCGTAACGGCTATGTACTTGGCCTCTGTGGTAGATAACGTGACAACAGGCTGCTTCTTCGAACTCCAGGAGACAGCCCGCTATCTATCATAAATACATAGCCAGAGATTGAGTGGCAGTGATGTTGTGAACCCCCATCTGCATCTGTGAAACCTTCTAGTCCTACACACACCGTTATACTAGGATCTGCCCAGGGCCATGGGTCCTTTATCCCTAGGACTAGCTTGTGGTCAATAGTGGCCTTCAAATAGCAGAATATGTGCTTGACTTCCTCCCAGTGCGGGCAGCCTGGGTTCTGCATAAATTGTGACAGGAATGCCACAGCAAACATAATGTCAGGTCTCTTCCCCAGGGCTGCATACATGAGTGATCCAATGGCCTCACAATATGGCACTCCCTTTACAGCATCATAATGGCATGGAGTTGATGGGCACTGAGCTAAACTAAGCTTGTGCTGCGGGTTGAGTGGCGTGGACAGGCCGTTGTGTATCCTGTAAGTTGAATCAAGTTAATATTTTGGTGATGTATGCTTGCTGAGATAATACAATCGTCTGGGCTTTCCTGTCCCTCTCCACTTCAATTCCAAGCATCCAATGGAGATCACCAAGGTCTTTTATCTTGACCTTGGCGCTAAGGTAGAGTTTGAAGCCATGGATGACATCCTTCATGTTGCCAGCAATGGTCATGTTATCCACATCTGCTGCAACAATTAGGGTGTCATCACCTGTGAACTTGGTGAAAACCGTGTGTTCAACATAGCATTGTTTGAAGCCAATCTTGTACATGATCATGCATAGGTGATTGTACCACTCACACACAGACTGTCTCAGGCCATATTTGGCACTCTTAAGGTGACATACGAAGTGCTCCTTGCCAGGGGCTTTGTATCCCTTAGGCTGGCGCATATAAATGGCTTCTTTTAGGTGAGCATTGAGGTAGGCTCCCTCCACATCCATTTGTTCTAATTCTCAATTGCTTCTGGCTGCCAGTTCTGCAATGATACAGATTGCAGAGAGCTTCGCTGTTGGAGCGAAGGTCTCATTATAGTCAATCCCCTCCTCCTGTGTGAACCCTTGTGCTACAAATCTACTCTTGCAGCTCACCAGGTTACCCAGCACATCATGCTTGTAATGAGGTACAATGCGGCTCCCAACAATATTTGCACCAGTAGGTGGTTCAACAAGTTCCCACATACCAATCTCAGAATGTTTCTGTAACCATTTTCAGATCAATGAGTCCCATTCTGGCCAGTCTTCCCATTTCCAGGCCTCATCTACAATTTTGGGGTCTTCCCTTGTGCCTCTGGATGGCAGAAGTGCGTATATTGACTCCCCCTCAACTATGTCACTCTCACCATCAGATCCATCAGGATCATAGTGGAATGCAGCTGTGCCATCTGAAGGTACATTGTCATTGGGTACCAGCATACCCTGTGGATACACAGGTGCATTCATATGGCCTGAAGCTGCTCCATGGCCCTGAGCAATGTTGCGGACATATGCAGATGGTTTCCTCAGTCTGTGTCTGTGACCTTGCTCATGGGGTTCATCAGTGAGATCTGGTGGTTCAAATCCTTCAAGTGGATCAGCCTGTGATGGCTGGGCATGTTGGGTGGTATTCATGTGGGCATTTTGAATTGCAGGAGTCAGGTTTGAGTTCTGTGGTAAGTTTTTGCATTCTTTTTGGTTGTTGCACAGGTTCTGCCCATTCTCTTCTGCATATTCGGCTATTGCACCATCTGGTACAACAGTAATGTGATCATCAAATGTCATGTTGTGTTTGTTTGTCACCTGTTGCTTCCCTGGCCAGTATATATGGTGGGCTTGACTTTCCCTGCTATATGCTACCTACTGCCCCTCATCTGCCTTCGCATCTAGCCTCCTGCAGTCCTCCTTCAGCACCCATACCTTGGCACCCCATTCCAGTAAGTTTTCCAAGTCCTGTTTTGAAAAGCATTTCATATGGGGTTTTCCTGTCCAGCTGGTAAGTAGAGGTGTGGTTCTTGAGCCAGACTGCATGTTGGACAGATTCTGGCCAGATTCTGGCCATAGGAACTTAGGTAGGTCAGCCACGTAGTGCATTGCACATGCATGTTCAATTAATGTGCGGTTCAGGCATTCTGCTATGCCATTCTGCTCTGGGGCGACATGTATGGTAAGGCTCTGCACTGTACCTTTCAACTTTAAGTGCTGATCGAAGTCTTCCGATAGGTATTCTCCCCCTTGATCACTTTGAAGTCATTTGACCTTTGCACTGTGTTAGGTCTCTGCCCAAGCTTCATAATGCTTGTAGCAGGTAAGTTCTTTGCTCTTCTTTTTTATAATCTCAATGTGTGACCAGCATGTGAATTCATTGGTAAAACCAATGAAATATACCTTCCCATCATAACTTTGTGGCGTGGTAGGTCCCCAGACATTGGTGTGAATCTTTTCACTGAGCTTTGTCGCATGTGGCCCTATTCTTTCCTTTGGAATTGGCTTCCAGGTCATTTTGCCTGGTGTGCAGGAGGTGCAGAATATAGGTACACTCTGCTTGTCCACCTCAATACCCATGATGATTCCTTTGACTAATATAGTTTTGATTGCATGTGGGGAGATATACCCCATCTGACAATGTAATTTGTCAATGGATAAGATCTTTTGTACTGTGTGAACACTTTCATTGTGTGGTTCATGCTCTACCTTGTAGAGCCTGTCGATAAGTGGAAATTTGCCTATGGTTGCACCCTTCAGATCACGAATTGTACAGTGTTGATCCTGTAGTAGCACAAAAAATCCTGCTTTGTCACATCTGGGAAGTGATATTAGCATGAAAGCTAGGTCTGGGCAGTAAAGTACATCCTTCAGCATGATATGGTTGCTTGTTGTTCCATTTGGGATCATTACATGCATGCTTCCTAGCCTGTGGCTGTGAATACTGACTTTTCAGCAGCCATGATTTTCTGTGGTGTGGTCTCCTTGAAGGTGATGAAGCATTGGCAGTCAGATGACATGTGTGTCAAAGCTCCAGAATCATAGATGTTGACTCCTCTGTGCCTGCTTGTTCCTTGCAACAGTGTTTGGGCAGCAAGTGTGGTTGTGAATGCCCACTCACTATCTTCTGTCACAGTGTTGGCTATTTTGCCACCCTTCTTATTTTCACCATCTTTCTTCTTCCCTTTTGAGCCACAGTCAGCCTTGATGTGCCCCTTTTTACTCCATTTCCAGCATTCAATCTTGGACTTCCCAGTACTAGAACTGCTAGTGCACTTCCCTTTTCCACATCCTCTTGCAACAGGGAGTGTGCTCTCTGAGGCCTTTGCCTGGCACTCCTCTATATTGAGGTGTTCAAACTCCTTGAGTAAGTTTTGTGCGACATCTAGAGGTGTAAGTTTGACTTTTGCAAGTGCTGCTGATAGGGAGATTGTATTAACTAGGGGTCTGTATCCTTTTGGCAGTGACCCTATGATTATGGTGACAAGATCATCATCTTTGAGGCCTGCATCCATCCCAGTAAGCTGCTTGTGCATTTTCATGAGAGCCTTGATATGGGTACATATGTTGGATTCCTCTTCGCATCTCATCTTGTACATCCTTCTGTGTATGTCAACTTTGACCATAAGTGCTCAGTTCTTGTGTTTCACACATACTGCATCCCAGACCTCTTTTGCTGTCTCTAGGATTCACACCTCTATTAGCAGGGAGTTGGAGATAGTAGTGAAGACCTAGGATTTTATCAAAACCTCACACTGGTAATAGTCATCCCAGCATTTTTCTGCTTTTTCAAGTAACTCTTCCTTGTCCTCATCCAGGACATGATCCACAGGATACATAGGGATTGGGGCTGGCACTCGAGCTGTGCTGTCAAGGTGTCACATCATACCTTTGTTCGTAGATAGCGTGGCTATCATCTGCGTCTTCCAGGTTACCCAGTTTGACCCATCCTGGGTGAGTTTGGGAACTGCAAAAGACTTCGCACCACTGGGTGGTACTGTACTATCAGCAGGGCCCATAACCTCTTAGGACTTAGTGCAGCTATTAGACAGGCTATACTCAGTGAATGGCAATTTCACTGAGTGTATATAGTAAAGTACCTACTAGACAGGTTATACTGTAAGCTTTCGAGTTGCGTTCCGAGAGGAAACTGCGATATCGTCCGCAAGCTCAAGATCATCTGTAATGCGGATCAGACAGAGAGAAAATAAGAGTGAGTCAAAAGCTGCCTTCTTCGAGAGGATTTACAGGTGTACTTATAGAAATGAGAACAATGATAAAGGTAAAGTGGATATCGGTGCCACTAGCGAAAGAAGACGTGCGCAAAGTGGATAGTGGAGTGGACAATGAACGCGAGAGGCCGCGTAATCTAGATGGAATACCGACAAGATAGACAAAGAAAGGTGGACTTGGAGAGTGGAAAAGTGGAACTGCAACATAAGTGTGGTGTCCGAATCATAGCCACCAAAAGTCCGAGAATAGACTCTAGCTAAATGACGCAGGCACGAATGAAAATAGACCGTATTAATTATGAAATCACCGTACAGGGAGCGTAGCTCCCTTACAATACTACGAGGCGTTGTAAGTAAACTGTCTGCAAAAGAGTTGTTATGGCTTACCTCAGTGAATTGCAATTTCACTGAGGTGCGTCGATGCTAGCGAGCTTATGTAATGTCTACTGGTCCGAGCGTTCTCGGCTTACCGTGCGACTCTAACACTCCTACCATTGGGAAATCCCACACAAGGCAAGTATTGTAAAGATTTGTATCATCAGACATACATAATCCCCCCCTGTTCCTTAGGGTGAAGATGATATCTTGGAGATGGGGGAGTCATCATCTCCCAAGGGACACAAAAGACGTCGCGGTTCTCACCCATCTAGAGCAAGGACACTGGAAGAGAGCATTACCTTGTCCTCACCCGGTGTACGTTACCTTAAATTGTATAAAAAGCACACTAATAGACCATGCCCATAATAAGTCATCGGGTTCGCCGAGCACTCCAACCTCACCACGACGACGATCCAGAGGGTCAGAGGGTAAGTGTATAATCAATCTACATTCCCATCTCCTTAATACAGCATGAAAATTGCATGGATAACTTCACTTATGGCTCTGCGTAGCTGAAAAGTCGATACACAAAGCTGCAGAGGCCCCACAAAATCTATTAGCGTCCCCCGGGTCGTCTCTGCATCACCGGTTTGACCGCCGTCTCTCTCTCGGTGTTGGAGGACGCGTTGTTTCACCTGCTCAGCGTGGAGCCAGCAGAATCGTCGTAAAAGCGAACCGCAGTATTGCACGGAAATCAGCCGTGACCATTTCTTCACAACCCACCTCCGCAAGGTCAGGACAAAAGAAGACCGACAGTTATCCCAGAAATGATTACAGCTTCCGGCCGCTGGAGATGAGTTTTCAGGCATCAGAGGGCTCAT
Organism: Ramaria cf. rubripermanens; assembly: GCA_003316465.1. Taxonomy (NCBI): domain Eukaryota; kingdom Fungi; phylum Basidiomycota; class Agaricomycetes; order Gomphales; family Gomphaceae; genus Ramaria; species Ramaria cf. rubripermanens. The sequence goes on along the minus strand of QFFB01003505.1, from coordinate 1,391 downwards.
TATCACCTGGCAACGATCAACCCCAAGTTGCCCGAAAGAGTGCCTCCAGAGTGGGCAAGAATCTCAAGAGACCCGCTACTAAAGCATCACATATGTTGAAGGTGTTGCCTAAATCGTCCGCATGCAAATATCCTTCCAGATACTTGTCTCACGATTCTCCTAAGGACTTGTCCGGTAGTTCTTCAGGAGACAGCTATGACAGTGATCCCCTCATCTTCGTCTGATCTGAGTAAAGGATCAACATTGTCTTCTGGACACCGTTTCAACAGCCCTGGGCCCGGCGATTTGTCGTCTGACTCCCATCCTGTCTTCACGTCGAAGTTGCCACCAGGATGTCCGCCCTCGAGTTCGCCAAAAGGGAAAGTAACAGCCTCAGAGAATCGGTCTAGCATGGGGCCGCATCATCACAGCAGGTGGTTGAATTTCTCTTCACCGTTCAAAGATTTTCTCGCAGTGAACTCTCATGACGCTCAAATGGACGTCATAGGCAATTCTCCTTTGGCCGTTGGCCGTCCATATCGTGAAGAGATCAAGTCCTCTAGACCAGGCCTAGAGAACCGGAGCACAAAGTACGCCTCTCCTGCTCGAAGCAGTATTTTGGATGTCCCAACTGGACAGACCTCATCACCTCATCACCTCATGAACATCAAGATATCCCTGCGTCAATTACCCCACGGACACAGCTTCTCCCTGCTACCTCTTCGCCCTTCCCAGACTCTGCAGAAGCGGCACCACCTCAGCCACTTGTCGATGCTTTTGAGAGGTTGTTTGTGTACCCGTTATATCTCCATCGTACCAACCGCCTTCCCTTTCTACTCCGCAACATACAAGTCAGTTTTCGGGCCTGGTGCCGAGACCTTGATATCCGGTTTAAGGCGGATGCTGATTCTGAGTTGGTCACCTATCTAGTGCATTTGACCTACGAATATACATAGCCATCAGGTGACCTGTATACTTATAACACCAAGCACCCAAGGCACGAGTGCCCCGTGTGCTGCATATTTAGCGTGTTTGCTAGCTGGGAGGCGTTGAGAAAGCACTTTAAATGGGACCACAGTGAGATTGAGTGTGACTTCATCCTGACTGAGGTTGCTCCGAGGCTTGTTATACGTATTAAGGAACAGTTACGGTGAGTATTTCACTGCCACTAATAATATCCAGTCTCTCAATAACCCAACATATCAGTGTATTGTCGTCTTCAGTGGTTTCTTCAAAATACGTCCGATTGACTAGTGCAGACCCTAACCAGAAACCTCCACTATGATGCTAGACATGATGCACAAATGGAAGCCCCTAATGGTCCTCGCCAATCTTGTGATCATCCTAGCTCCCCTCGCTCTCCTTCTTTATCCACTTCAGCAACGTCGCAGAAATTCACGTCCTCTAATGAG
>QFFB01003502.1:0-16106 GCA_003316465.1 Ramaria cf. rubripermanens | reverse complement strand
GAGTTGTGCTGCAGCATTGTTTAATATTCTTGAAGCCTCGTAAATGACATGTTCTGATAGATTGAGGCATTAGCAATAACACCAAAGTCTTGAAGGGTTCCAAAACACCCAGCAACCTGCACAGCACAATACCAGATCCAAGGAACTTGTCACACACCTCACCACTCGCTCACATCCATTCCTACTTGCTTAGCAGCCTTTGCAGGCCCCACCACTGTTCTTTGCATTGCTGCCATGTCCAACTCACACTATGACACCTTTCAACATCATTGTCATTGAATGCAGTGACCCTGGTCCTCAATCCCATGCTGACACCATTGTTTTTTTTCTGTGTTTTTCATTGTTCACCACAGCCATTTCCATTTCTTTTGACACATCCATCCTCATGACACCATTCGCTATCTATGTCAACTGTTTGCTACCCCTCGCTGCGCTACCTGTCCAACAGTGCTCCACTTTCAAGCAAACTCCATCAAAACCTCAGTACTTCAGCGTTGATAGAGTTTGAAGGGGTGTGTTATGAATTCATGGTTATTTGTCTTTTGTTTCTTTTTGTTATGCTCATGTCACCTAGATGTCGCCAGTGATCCGGTGTTTCAGGGGCTCCGCCCCTTTCTGACACTGTATAAGTAGCTAGAGCATTAGATACTTCAATCTCATATGGTTTTAGCCATCCCTCATGATGAGGCTGGTTATGTGCTCGAGTTAATGCACATCGAGTTTTTCCCGTCTCCGAGTCTTTTACTACCTCCTTCTTCTATATTTTATCATCGACGACTAAGGCATTTGAACCTGTCAGACTAATTATCCCCCTCTAAGGTCACCGACCTCTAGGCCACGCACCGCGTCCACGCCAGACCCCAGGGTGCAGTGGAGGAGAGAGGCGCAGATTGAGCAAGGCCAGTACTTGTGCAAGCCGGATCGTCACGATACCAATCCCAATCTGGGGTGTGATGGCGAAGCCTCAATTGGAACGGGATCAAAGAAGCTTTAAAGTACGACCGCTTATGGAACATATTGGGACTACTGCCTCTGAAGAATACTGCAGTCCCATATCTCGATCCTCCATGTCTCAGTGCCGAACTTCCCGACAAACTACTCGGTTATCTGAATCGAGTGGCGACGTGCTGACTTATTGAGAGCAGGTGGGTAAGTCCTTGCTCTTCAAAGTCCTGTGCCCTCGATGTTTGTACATTATGCACGTGAGCCGTTGTCCAGTACAATAGGGTACAATTGATCCAAGTAGTATATGCTTTCTTCACACAAAGGAAGGCGGCTGATGGCGGCACGTGTGAAAGACATCGCTAGAATGTCCTCTAGTGAATTGAGATGGGTGTGCCTTTGTCTGCCAGATTACGACTAGCGGAGTGTGCTCGCCTTTGTACAAATTCTACATATAAGCCCGTCCCCATTTTCCTTCGTCCCCTCATCCCACCCACCACCTGACATCCTTGAGCTCAGTGACAAATACATAATGTGAGCAGATGTCTGTCTTTTATTTGTAGTTGTCTTCACCGGTCTTGAGCGTTGTCATTCCATTCATCCATGCTGACATTGAGCGCGGAGCCCCTTCACCTTCTGTGCTGTCATGGTCTATTGGCGTTTTTCATTGTTTGTCTCTGATATTGATCAAGTTGTCTACAGTCATCCCACCATCCCATTCTCCACATTCTCCACATAATGAACGGCGAACGTGGCCTACCGCTACCACGACTTCAGGAGCTTGGCCTCCTAAACTACCATGAGCGTATGTCATGGGCGGAGGCAGATCGTCGCTGGCTTGACGAGCCTGTCGCACTGCCTCCATTGAGGTTATGGCCGTGTGGGCCGTGCACTGTCTCCCCGCGGCAATCCATCCCACCAACCCTCCGGGCTCAAAGTCGCCATCGACAGGGGGTGCAGAAGAGGAAAGGTAGGACAAAGGTCAAGAGTGAAAGTAATCGAGTAGCTCGCGGGGGCAGCCGCCCTCGCAAAAACGAACAACCCAATACCTCCTTGGACCCGCAGCTCAATTTGAGCTCGGAGCCCTTGAGGGTTAGCACGTCATTGGTCCTTGCAAGGGACAACAGCAAGCAGAGCAAGCAGTCTGAGGGGAGAGGAGCAGAGGAAGGAATCGGCGCAGACGGAGGGCTTGGTGCTGACGGAGGAAGCGGTCCAGACAAAAGGAGTGGCCCAGACGGAGGGAGAAGAGACCGTGAAGAAAAACTGGTATTCCACCAGTATACCTACACCCAACAGCCCGATGGCTCAACAACTCGAAGAGAGTGGATCTCGTAACATTTATGCAGGTATGCAGCACGCACTAGTCCAGATGGTCGCAACCCGAATCCTCACGATATCCCTCGCCATTCCCAGTCCGAACGAGTCGGCAGGAACTTCAAGCTTGCAGGTGATTTTCGCAGTTGCGTGTACTGTTGCAGATGGTGCCGCGATTGGCCTCATGGGGTATATTGCTAGAAGGGAGATATTGTTTAGAATACTGTATCAAAACAAACGCAGCTTGTGCTCACTCACGGTATAGATTACTGGAACCGAGATTTTCATGAGGCAAGAAACAATTGCCGGGTTGTGCCGTCATGATTTCTTCGATGGCGCTGGAAGTAAACTAGTACTGGAAAAGGAGGAAGATGTCCTAATTGTTCCCTTGAAAGACTGTGAGTCTGATTATGCAATCATTTTGCTGCGACCACCATCGTGCAAAGCCGACACTGTCTTGATCCTTTCTTCACTCTCCGTCGTATTGCTTATATTGAAATCATGTTCCTCTCTACCATTAGTATCCTGCTTACGGCTTCTGGTCACTACTGTCAAGCGCTACCTTGGCGAGAATCAGAGGACGATTGCGGATGAAGTCCATCAAGTATCACCAAGAGCCAGAGTCATGACACAGCTCGCATTTCTTTCTTCTCAGACGTCAACTACATATACAACAATCCTCAATACGCTGAATGCTACTAACAGCTTATCGCTGTGTATGTATAACGCTCCAGGACAGGTTAACGCATGGTGGATGCTGAAACGGCTGCGTCTTGAGTAATATTGTCCTCAGCAGACTGTGATGACATATGTTTGCTTGCATGGCCTCTTTTCTAGTACAAAGAATCCCCGGGCAGCACCGCAAACAGTGAAACGCCAATGCGTCCATGACAAAGCCCTGCTGCCGCGCCCGCGACTTGGACGCAAAGACATTGAGCAGTTTCAACATTCTATAGCTCCAGCGTGGCCAACATGTCTTGAATGATTTTCTGAGTTTGGCTGACTCACTTCCCGCCCCTTAACAATCCATCCTTGCCGCTCCTCTTTCTTTGAGCGGCGCAGTGCACTTCCGTCTGGGCTGCAGCAGCTCACCACCTCACTGATTGATAACGCTCTCAGGCAACGCTGCACCCATCCCCTTATCCTGTGGGCATTATATCCTGGTCGGGAGGATCTCACTCGATCAGAGACCTATCAAAAGGGATACAGACCGCGTCTCAGTTAACAATATGCTTGAATCCGATGACCTCATGACCTGCCTCTTTGAGCAGCATGGGACTCGCATTCTTAGCTATCGCCTTGTCACCGTCCTGTGTTCATCCATCGCGCCGCACCCCCTTCTCTTCATTCACCTCTATTGTCGTTCTTTCGAATCCCGTCCCTGGATGCACTTGAAAAATTGGATGTATCTTCGCCTCTAGTTCTTTGCTTCAACTCTCGATGGATTCCGTTGTACTCAATAACGCACGGTGGCGTCCACGCTTTCTATCTGGCAAATACGCTTAACGAATGGGGTGCTCGCCTATTGTTATGTCAAACTCTAGCTAAAGGTACTCTAAGGCTATGGCAGCCTAGGCCACAGGCCTCCACCAGACCATACTTCAACCTCAGAGTTCTTCCCATCCATTGACGCAATGTCAATTCATGAGCGGAAAGGCCATAGCCTTGCTCGGCCAGTGGCTTGCGGGCGCAGTCTTCGCAACACCAAACATCGGACTGAAAGGAGGGTGAGGGTGATCTAGTTAGGGTTTGTACGTTCCTATTCTTCGGGATGGTCCGTATGCGGGGTGCCTTTATATGTCTTAAAGTTTCTATTTAGATGCTGTAACTGCCTTTTCCTTCGGCTTTCTCGTCTTCCACTCGTCACGTCCCTATTATCTAGGCATGTGAGTGCATTGTACCTACCGTCGACTTTTCGCGCTGTATTCACTTTCCTTTTCTTTTAAACTTTGCACTTCATTTTGCCTCGCTGTTGTATCAGCCCACATATATCGTCTGACCTGTCGTCTAGACATGTCTCCTCGATCTCCCTACGCTTTGCGCTGGCTCTGAAACTAATCCTCGGAGCGTGTAGCAGTGGGTGTTTCTCTACATGAAAAAAAAAATGATGCGGGTTAGTACAAGTTTGTTACAAGGGAAGGTTTCGGATGCATATGCGTGGGAGAGAGTTGATAGTGCACGATATGGTGTGTTCGTACATGAAGCTTCAGAAACATGGAAGCACTCCATGCAATTGCCAATGGTGGTAATAAACGAGACGAAATGGAACTTGCCCGCACTTCGACCAAGGTCACACACATCTTACCGGGAGACCATCATAAATTCCGTGGAAGACTTGAGATACCGTATATATAACACCACAATTCGAAGATGTGGTTGTGCATATTAAACATGGAATTGCCGCCATTTATATTATTGGAAAACCCTATAAGTGGATGTGAGTCTGGACAGTACCTCGGGTACGCATAACATGCGCCTCGTGCGCCGGATGGACGCGTGACTCGGTGACTCGTTCCTCCCACCATAAATATACGTGGGCTGAATGGTGGATCAAGAAGTCCACCACATCCTAAAGCCGTGATATACATATCATATATTTTAGCCATTCCAACCCCACCACATTTAGATAGATTTCACAAATATCATCCTCCTCATTCCCACATTTTTCTCCTCGACCCTATCCCTCCCTTCCACACGCAAAATCAAACATGCCTAAGCACGAATGAGGTTCCAAAAATTGCTCAATCTCGAAAGAAAGAGACGGGTTCGGATGTGTAATTTGCAATCAGCAAAAGACTGTGCCTCAGTAAAACGTCACTGGCGACAGTACATGCCCGAGCTGGTTGAATTTCCGTCAGCAACTGAATCTCCACAAAACAAGGCGAATGTACGAACCACAAGAGATGCCCTTACGTAATACACGCATCTGCCTTATATACCATGGGTAGTCGTGCACGGACCATGGGGTTGCGCGAAGCAGATGGACGTTTTTGGACATGACTCGACATGAATGTTATCAGCTGCGCCAAAAGCCAGCCCCTGGCTCCTATTACAGGACATGCATGTAGTATGTGTTGTCTGCATGCAGATTCATGCGGCAGTAACTTTCTACACGCCTTTTGCCTGGTTGTGTAGTATAACGTTGTAAAGACTCGCAATGTTCTGTGCTTCGAGCTAGATGATTACTTCGTCAAGTTCTGTCTGCAGCTTGAGAATTTTATAGTTCGCATTCTCCCCATCATCAACAACAGACGAGACGGCAGGTGAGTTTGTATTTCAGAAGCTAAGTAGCTATAAGTAAACTACTTGCCTGTGGACGCGATCAATATCCGTACCTGACCTTCGACAGATCCCTTAGTTTACAGCCTTAGTGCCATGACTCGACATGACTCGATAAACGCGCGCTCCGTAGAAGCCTTGCCTGAACCATGACCAAACGGCCAGAAATTCAACTCAACTCACCATGGGGGCGGCTCAAACTCATACCCCCAGGCCCCGAAGACGACGTCCAAGTGGCCGCCCTCCGCAGCGACCCAGAGGCGCTGCGTTACCTTCCTTTCATGCCAAAATCCATGTCCGTAGAGGAATGCCGTGAACACCGCCAAGCCCTCTCGGCCACGGACGACGCATGGAGATTCAACATCCATATGAATCTCCCATCCCCGAATCAGCCAGCGTTCGCTGGCCAGTGCACACTCGTACGCATGGACATGCCCAACCGTTCCACAGAAATAGGCATCATGATAAACCCCACCCTCCATCGCACAGGCATCGCAACAGAGGCCCTGTATATCATCCTCTTACACGCGTTCGAGTATCCTGATTTAAAACTGCACCGCGCACAGTTTGTCACGAGCTCAACTAACGTACCCATGAGAGCCTGGCTGGAGAGCTTCGGCATCGAACTGGAGTATCGACAAAGGGAGGCTTGGGTAGATGGCGAAGGCGGTTGGCTGGATGTCGCAGGGTATACTATTCTTGAGACAGAATGGCTGCCTTTGAAGGCGAGGATGCAGGAGAAGCTCACCACTCGGCTAGGTCCTCTGACAGTGTAACTTCTGAAGCATAGACATATTCAATGTATGGAAGCTGTATTGAGACGAGCACCATTTCGTCGACATGTTAAGGACGTTAGGTAATGCTCACCTGTCCGTCGGCCGCAGTTTTTAACGCCTTGCATGCCGCAAGCCAACCATACATTCCCGCGATCATATGCAGTCTTTCCCAATCATGACAGAGCCGATGGGTAGCAGCGCCTCCAGGGATAAGAGAACACCAACCGCGATCGAAACGTTATGTAACAAGTCAAATTCAATCTACCCTCTACTTCGCCGGGAAGCATCTTGTTAGGTCCACCGTGTCCGCGAAGACTCCAGCATACTCAAGGACACACCAACTCATGACACCAGGTAAATTGGCGCCATGGCTAAGTCTGTGATAGTTGTTGGTTATTGACTGTGGCATTCAAGGACGGACATCCTGGGGGGACCTATAGGAACCCAGGTCGTTGAAAACCATCGAGGCCCTGTCACGAGTCTGATTCGTTTCACTGAGTTCTCTGAATATTTCACTGTCCAAGGGTTGCCAAGCCTTTAGCAGCACTTCCACACGTCGCCGCCAGGGCTCACAGCCAGGCTCCGAAACAATGATGGCCACGTGCAGGAAATGATGTAGTGCAGGAACAATATTGCTGACCTGACAATACATGGCTCAGCTTGGATCAGAGAAAAGTATGCGTAGAACACAGACATATATTCGCGGCGCATGCACCAAGTTCGGAATCGGAAGGTGCATCAATAGGAACGTTTCCACGCAGTTTCCCTCTACCCTCTCCAGGTTAGTAATCCACAGCTCAATCTAATAGTGAACTGGTATATGAGAATAGTGCTGCACACCGCCGAAATAGGTATCCCCCGGAAGTGCCAACTACATTATCATAGTACCTATGTACGCGTTCAGGCTCGTCCTTTAATACGATGCACATGAGCTCAAAGTAGAAAGAATACAGCGCCAGTTGGCCGACTGAAAAGCACGCAAGTTAGGTAACTGGCATACTCAACAACACACACACGCACCGAACGACATGCCCGCCCACAGATACACCGATTCCACCAGCGCAGGACGTACGAGCCGCTGGTCGTCCGCCGCCGACGCCCGCTCCATTACATCCAGAAAGCCCGCCAGCAGATCTACCATATGTCGCAGATGCTGGCGCTCCCGTGCGATCCAGTTGCACGTGAGCCGCATCTCGCGAATAACGCTGTACAGCTCCAGCAGCGGCGAGGCCTTCCACAACGCAGCTGTAGCCTCACTGCCACCATCCTCAGGCGTGGCAGGCCCACTGTCGCTGTCAGAGTCTTCGTCAGAGTCTTCGTAGCGACATTCCTCACGGAACCGCTTGTCGGCGTCGTCTCGAGCCAGCGACATCACGACGAAAGGGTCTCTGCTTAGCCTGTACCATGATATGTAGGGCTTCGCTATTGGCACAGCGTGATGAATCCTATAGAACAAAAATATGCACCGACCGTCTTCGAGGCGTGGAATTGCCAATGACGATGCTAGGACAGCGTACACGACTGCGCGCAGAGCTACTGAGACGTTGCTCAGGACTGATATGGCATTCCAAGGCCTGGGAATATCAGGCGATAAGAAATAATCGAAAAGATACTCCTCCACCAGTCTTTCTATGATATCTGACACAAGCTCAAAGGGAAGGTCGCCAAGCATGTCAGACCCCTAGAGGTCACGTGGCCAAAAACTCCTAGCCTAAGCCGGAATGTGAGTTGATATATAAAGTACGCAAAGTAGTTTTGTAAGGTCTATAGAACGAGGAATTCATCCACGTTCAGCGTCGTCTCCTGCGAAAACAACGGCTCCTCTCCATTGTCCACGCGCGTCACCTTGTTCACCTACACAACCCAATCGTGCTTAGACGCCATTACACGAGGGCTAAGGAGAGCGGGTGCACATACCTCGAGACCGATCATGCTCCCTACGCCAACGAAAGAGACTTTCACGGGGAAGAACGCATCTGCCTCTTCACCGCCCACGCTGAACTCCATACTGCCCGACGTCTCGCTCGGTGTGCCGTCCTCGCCTGGCGAAGCCGAAACGAGGGGGATCAACCACTCGAGGGAATGCGTTCCGGGGTTCAACGACCACTGACCGCTGTAGCCTGGCGTCACGGTCGGGTACGAACCCGATCTAAGAGAAGATCAGCATACAAACACGAGAATACGAGTGACATTCTACGTACGGTAAGGGGATGGCGATGACGACGTCGTGGAGTGCAAGTTTCGTATTCTCTAGCTCGTACTCGATGTTTACCTCGCATGTCCCGTCATTGGATGGCGTCGGCCATATATTTACTGTGCAAACATTACTTGTTTATAATCCCTGTAAGAAATATGGGAAACGCACTCGACAAGGGCACTAAACTTTCGTCTCTGCCGGAGTATCGCCATTTAAGCACGCCTAGCGGTTGGCCTACAGGGAATCCCCTGTTGGGGTCTTTGAGAGCAACCACGCGATCAGTGGTGTTGAATTTCCCAACGTTCGGATGCTGCTTGAACTGCAAGTCGTTGGCAGAAGAAGAGGGGGTGGCAAGCCCGAGCCGAACGCGCGCAAGCGCAGGGTCAGAGATGCTCAAATTAAGATCGCCTTTGAGTTCGAGCGACTTGAGGCCGCCCTCGCGCAAGAGCGACAGGGCGAGGTGTTCTCGAATTTGTACATGCACGCTATAGCGAGGCGTCAACGTTTCTGTAAAGAACAAATATACGGCCAGTGTCTGCTCACCTTTCTTGTACGATGACTGGAAGATTTACCACCTTCTCTTCGACAGGCTCTGGGGCAGAGGGGGTAGGGGGAGCTGATAACGGGTCCTCTGATGCAGCGAGATCTCCTCCAAGAAGATCGGCGAGATCAGCGCCTGCCTTTTTCTTGCTTCCCAGCTTCATACCGGAGCCCTTGAATGCAGGCGGGCGAAGGGACGACGGTGCGGGACTTTCGCTGCGCGAGATGGTTGTCGAACTGGGCGCTTCGAAGCGAGGTAATGATGAATAGCCACTAGAAAGATACGCGGAAGACTGGAGGCCAAGGTTGGAGCTAGCGCGCTTCTGTTGTTCGCGGCGCTGTATCTCAAGCTGTTTCGCACGTCGCTTGAGCTCCTCCTTTGCCTCTGCTTCTTTGTTCTACAGTTGCACCGTGCTCAGAGTACGACAGTAAGAATACAGACAGAAGCTCACCCGCGAGATGATGTCTTGTATCTTCTCCTCATGACTTTCCATTTCCAAGACACTTTTCACCTGCATGAGATTAATCTGCTCCCTCCATCCCAAGCTCACGATTTCATCAAATGCACCGAGCAGCTCGAACGCGTGCCTCGAAATCTCCCGTTCCTCAGCTGATCTACACAGGTCGGATACAACACGGGCAAATAAGTGAAGCGTCTCAATATCCTGAAGGATATTTGAGGCTTTGTTGGTGATGAGAAGGATGTACAACTCCTCCAAAGGCTGGTAGACATAGCGAACGTCAAGCGTTTCCACAGAAGTATGTTGTGTGTTGGCAGGGATGAGTTTGGGAAATGATGTGAGGAGGGACTCTATTCGTGACCGTGGCATCTCCAAAAACTGGCGGGAGAGAATAGCTGGATAGAGGCATTAGCACTGGAGCCATGTGTTGGCGAGAACATACGTTTCCCCGCTTTTGTGACGATAGAAGCTGCTAGCACGACCTGCAGGGAGCTTTAATCTACAAGTTTCTCAGACGTCAAGAAAGCTCACCATGATTCCACAGACAGCCTGTAAGCTTTATTTGCACGTAGCAGACACGATGGTGATTATGGGCGCGTGTGTGTGGCTGTTCGCTTCAAGTGCTACAGCCCCAAACTCAAGCGTATAATCGACTTGGACGCAATGGAAAACGCCTTGAGGCGCACTTGTAGCTACTGTTACGAGCAAGTCGTGTAATGACATGGCCAAGCTCTGGCAAGCGCTCGACCCTCGTTTTTGACAGTCCTTGCTACGGTGGTCCTCCTGTGCTATACAGTGCCGGATTCTAGGCATGCCACCCAGCTGACAAGTCCAAGGCAACCGCGATATCATGACTGCATCTTCACCTCCGTCGTCAATAGTATTTGTGAAGGTGGCAGCCATGCTATTAACCAAATGTATATCGGGTTCCATGCGGCGGTTCACCTAGCTTCCAGAGGTGGTCCCAGAAATTTACCCACTTGGTATGCGCCCTATTACCATATTCCAAATCCCCTTGTGTCTCCTTAGGGTTGCTTTCGATCGCCGTTCTGCGTCCTAGCCAGCTCTCTGATTCACCCCAAATAAGAGGGATATACTTCTGAAGGGCTGCATCTCCAGAAGAGTGCTGCGCACACCCTTGCTTCATTTCAAACGGACATCATCATCGCATAAACAATGCTACGTTCAATGGACATCTGGAAGACCAAAGATAACACAAGGTCTCTCCCATTACTATATATGTTGGACGTGCCAGACATCTGAATTATGACCGCTACACAGCAATTTCTAAGTATCAGGTGCACCAACTCTGGATGCTGTATCTTTAGTTGTGTTCATGTTACATCTGTATATTGGGAAATAAATGGAGAAGAGTAATGGATTTTCAATGGGCTACCATACGAACTATAATCGCTTTTAAGTACTTCTTTACCACCCCTAACACATTACCGAACGCTCAACGACCGGTTATTGCAGGCGGATGCTCAAAGGGCTGCGTCTCAAGCCTTGACCTTAGCTGACTGTAATGACAGGTGTTCGCTTGCATAGCCTCTCATCTCGTTCGCGCAACAGCAGCGCGAGGACTCTGAAACCCCAGCGCGTCCCTGCCCCCCTGCGGCGCCCGCAACGAAACCATATATCGAGTATTCGCAACACATTTGTCTTGTCTATGAATCTACCGAGTCCAACGTGTCCCGATTAACCTTCTGAGCTTTGCCGCCTCATTTCCCTCCCACCCCTTACCAGTCCATCCTTGCCTCCCCTCCTGGGAGCGACACAGTGCACGCCCATCTGGGCTGCAGAAGCTCACTACCTCAAATATTGGCAATGTTCTCAGGCGGTGCTGCCCGCAACCGCTGACCTAGCATCCGTTTATCCCAGCGGGCATCATATCCTGATCAGGGAGGATCCCGCTCGATCAGAGACCTATCAAGAAGGGATACAGGGGTATTGGTAAACGAATGCTTGATTGCGACGGCTTCGTGACCTGCCTGGTCACTGCATGGCTCATCGAGCAGCGTACGACTCGCGTCCTTAGCTACTTATTACCTTCCCATCATCCTGCACTATTTCATCACACCACGCTGCCTCCTCTTCATTCCCCGCTGTTGTCGTTCTCTCGAATACCGTTCCTGCATGCACTTAAAATCTGAACATATCGTACATCTTTGGTTCTTTGCTTCGGCTCTCAACGGATTATTGCATGCATAATGCACAGAGGCACATTCACGACAATTGTCGCAAAGACGTTTGGCGGCCACGTAGACCAGAATGTGGCCCACTTACCATTGGCTTCTATACAAACAGATTTTCACCAGACCTAAACGGTCCCTCTCTCTGTGCATCAACAAGCCCAACGGACGTTTACTGGACCTGACGGGTTCCTCTTCTTTCACAACAAGTCGGAACAGGCCTCCATTGGACCTGCACGGTGTCTCGTCCTTTCGAAACAACTCTGACCGGGACATAATGTTCTCCCGTAACATCGTACCTATGTCTCCAATTTCTCTTTGGGGCAATTTGTTCACATGTTGCTGCTCCACTTGATCACTGCGCCGTCGAACCCACGGGCAGCCTGTGTAGGTACAGGGTGGTTTTCACATTCGGCTGGTCTTGTGTACATGTAAATGTCACATCACCCTTCACTGGATGGACCCGACTGTATCTGTCATATACCAACATTCGGCAAACGGAAATCAATGAACATACACTGATGCCGTAGTGGACTCTGTCGTACGTCACCGCGTTTAGTCTTCTTCAACAACTTGACTTAATTTCGTCTAGAGCCCTGTAGGCATATTTTCGTTGAAAGGTGAGGGCCTCTTTCTAGGATGTTTATGGTCTGGATGCAATCACATACCCGGTTGGTTCCTTAACGCTGCGTCACTATCAGGGATTGATCTCTCATTCAAATCAGTCCATGTATTCCGGGAAATTTGGCCTGCGGACGGGGCCATTTAGGCTGGCAACATTCTTTTCTACACCGAAGGCTAACCTAGAGTCGACGACTAAGGCGTTTAAACCTCTACAACATGCTGCATTTAGCTGCACATCAGGTCAGCCTTGTGTACATACCTGTGTTTTGGGAATGGACAAGACACAGGTCGTCGGCGGTGTTATCAACTTTCTCTCAGTGGGGAGGCATTGTATCACCGCGTACATGTATACATGGGGCCTCAAACAATATTTCGAAACACTCTCGGCTTGGGATCTCACGGCTTCAGATCCTTTACGCAGCAGCTAAGGTAGCCACGGCTGCATTTCTATCGATCCGGGCCATGTCAGTGTCGACCGGGACTGAACTGTTCGCGGTCTTCTTGCACGTCCTTCCCCAGTTGATTCTTGATGCTTCGACTAAACCTCTTGGTACATTTCAACATGGCATGTTGCGTATATTCTCCAATCGCCTTTAGCTCGATGAACCTGCCAGACTAATTATCCCCCTCTAAGGTCGCCGACCCCTAGGCCACGCACCGCGTCCACGCCAGACCCCATGATGCAGTGGAGGAGAGAGGCGCAGATTGGGCAAGGCCAGTACTTGTGTAGGCAGGGAAGCAGCAGCACTAGTCTCAAGTTGGCAATCCGGATCGTCATATCTCGCACCAATCCCAATCTGGGGTGTGATGGCGAAGCCTCAATTGGAACGGGATCAAAGAAGCTTTAAAGTACGACCGCTTATGGAACATATTGGCGCCATCGCCTCCGAAGAATACTGCAGTCCCGTATCTCGATCCTCCATGACACAGTGCCGAACCCCCCAACAAACTGCTCGGTTATCTGAATCGAGTGGCGACGGTGCTGACTTATTCAGAGCAGGTGGGTAAGTCCTTGCTCTTCAAAGTCCTCTGCATTATGCACTTGAGCCGTTGTCCAGTACAATAGGGTACAATTGATCCAGTATTATATTCTTTATTTACACAAAGGAAGGCGGCTGATGGTGGCACGTGTGAAATATATCGCTAGAGCCGACATTGTCCTCTAATGAATTAAGATAGATGTGCCTTCTTTGTCTGTCAGATTACAACTAGCGGCGTGTGCTCGCCTTTGTACAAATTCTACATATAAGCCCGTCCCCATTTTCCTTCGTCCCCTCATCCCACCCACCACCTGACATCCTTGAGCTCAGTGACAAATACATAATGTGAGCAGATGTCTGTCTTTTATTTGTAGTTGTCTTCACCGGTCTTGAGCGTTGTCATTCCATTCATCCATGCTGACATTGAGCGCGGAGCCCCTTCACCTTCTGTCCTGTCATGGTCTATTGGCGTTTTTCATTGTTTGGTCTCTGATATTAATCAAGTTGTCTACAGTCATCCCACCATCCCATTCTCCACATTCTCCACATAATGAACGGCGAACGTGGCCTACCGCTACCACGACTTCAGGAGCTTGGCCTCCTAAACTACCATGAGCGTATGTCATGGGCGGAGGCGGATCGTTGCTGGCTTGACGAGCCTGTCGCACTGCCTCCATTGAGGTTATGGCCGTGTGGGCCGTGCACTGCCTCCCCGCGGCAATCCATCCCACCAACCCTCCGGGCTCAAGGTCGCCATCGACAGGGAGTGCAGAAGAGGAAGGGTAGGACAAAGGTCAAGAGTGAAAGTAGTCGAGTAGCTCGCGGGGGCAGCCGCCCTCGCAAAAACAAACAACAACCCTATACCTCCTTGGACCGGCAGCTCAATTTGAGCCCGGAGCCCTTGAGGGTTAGCACGTCATTGGTCCTTGCAAGGGACAATGGCGAGCAGAGCAAGCAGTCTGAGGGGAGAGGAGCAGAGGAAGGGATCGGCGCAGACGGATGGAGAGGCGCAGACGGATGGAGAGGTGCAGACGGATGGAGAGGTGCAGACGGATGGAGAGGTGCAGACGGATGGAGAGGCGCAGACGGATGGAGAGGCGCAGACGGAGGGCTTGGTGCTGACGAAGGAAGTGGTGCAGACGAAAGGAGTGGCCCAGACGGAGGGAGAAGAGACCGTGGAGAAAAACTGGTATTCCACCAGTATACCTACGCCCAGCAGCCCGATGGCTCAACAACTCGAAGAGAGTGGATCTCGTAACATTTATGCAGGGATGCAGCACGCACTAGTCCAGATGGTCGCAACCCGAATACTCACGATATCCCTCGTCATTCCCAGTCCGAACGGGTCGGCAGCAACTTCAAGCTTGCAGGTGATTTTTGCAGTTGCGTGTACTGTTGCAGATGGTGCCGCGATTGGTCTCATGGGGTAAATTGCTAGAAGGGAGATATTGTTTAGAATACTCTATCAAAACAAACGCAGCTTGTGCTCATTCACGGTATAGATTACTGGAACCGAGATTTTCATGGGGCAAGAAACAATTGCCGGGTCGTTCCCTCATGATTTCTTCGATGGCGCTGGAAGTAGACTAGCACTGGAAAAGGAGGAAGTTGTCCTAATTGTTCCCCCTGAAAGACTGTGTAGCCCAAGTGCAATGACGAGTGGCCAGGCTGCAGCAAGACTCAGTCTGATTATGCAATCATTTTGCTGCGACCACCACCATCGTGCGAGGGCCGACACTGTCTTTATTCTTTCTTCACTCTCTGTCGTATTGCTTATATTGAAATCACATTCCTCTCTACCATTAGTATCCTGCTTACGGCTTCTGGTCACTACTGTCAAGCGCTACCTTGGCGAGAATCAGAGGACGATTGCGGATGAAGTCCATCAAGTATCACCAAGAGCCAGAGTCATGACACAGCTCGCATTTCTTTCTTCTCAGACGTCAACTACATATACAACAATCCTCAATACGCTGAATGCTACTAACAGCTTATCGCTGTGTATGTATAACGCTCCAGGACAGGTTAACGCGTGGTGGTTGCTGAAACGGCTGCGTCTTGAGTAATATTGTCCTCAGCAGACTGCGATGACATATGTTTGCTTGCATGGCCTCTTTTCTAGTACAAAGAATCTCTGGACAGCACCGCAAACGAGTGAAACGCCAATGCGACCATGACAAAGCCCTGCTGCCGCGCCCGCGACTTGGACGCAAAGACATTGAGCAGTTGCAACATAGTTGTCTTGTCTATCGCTCCAGCGGGGCCAACGTGTATTGAATGATTTTCTGAGTTTGGCCGAGTCACTTCCCGCCCCTTAACAATCCATCCTTGCCTCTCCGCTTTCTTTGAGCGGCGCAGTGGACTCCCGTCTGGGCTGCAGAAGCTCACCACCTCACTTATTGATAACGCTCTCAGGCAACGCTGCACCCATCCCCTTATCCTGTGGGCATTATATCCTGGTCGGGAGGATCTCACTCGATCAGAGACCTATCAAAAGGGATACAGACCGCATTTCAGTTAACAATATGCTTGAGTCCGATGATCTCGTGACCTGCTTCTTTGAGTAGCATGAATTCTTAGCTATCGCCCTGTCACCGTCCTGCGTTCATCCATCGCATCGCACCCCCTTCTCTTCATTCACCGCAATTGTCATTCTTTCGAATCCCGTCCCTGGATGCACTTGAAAAATTGGATTTATCTCCGCCTCTGGCTCTTTGCTTCAACTCTTGATGGATTTCGTTGTACTCCATAACGCACAGAGACACATTCACACAACTGTCGCAAAGAGGTTTGGTGGCGTC